>CAJQZP010001079.1:0-152851 GCA_907164705.1 Parnassius apollo
TTTTAAGTATGAAGCAACCGTATGCAAAACAGCTTCAAAACATTTTTTTTTTTTTGCGCCCGAAGCAAATATGGGCAACCCTCCGGAAAGCGGGGGAGGGAGGTGGTGAATGCTCATAGCATACCACGCAGCCGGCTGCGTGGTTATGTGGCGACTTTTACCCACTAAACACCACCTTTTTAGGAAATGGCTTAACGATCTGACTGGAGATCTCTAAGCCGTATACGAACGCGACCCTCCTTGGCAGAAAGGAGGGCGCAAGCGGCGAAAAGCCGCTTAGAAGAGTGCCTAACTAGGCAGATTAATGGATGTGTTATGTAGGCTCGGCCCGAGCCGCCAGGAGGCAGTTCAGGTCAGCCGAAAGCTTGTTGGGGGGGTCCGAGAGAGAGTTTCTCGGTCTGCGCACACTATAGCGAGTGTGGATAGGGGCTGCATAGGCAGCTGTCTCACGAATGAGATGATTTGGGTGGGACTCTGAGGCTTTGAAAAATCTCTCAGAGAGCGATTTGAGGAACTGCTGGATTGTTGGGAGCTCTAAGTCTCGATGGAGGTCGGCATTACGGACATAATAGGGCGAGTTAGTGGCCCTACGACAGAATAGATTTTGAACTATTTGAAGTTCATTGATGGCTTTGGGTTTAGCATGTGCAAAAATGGGGGCCGCGTAGGTCATGACAGGTCGTATGCAGACCTTATATAGGGTTCGCTTGTTGCGGAGGGACATTTTACTGTGTCTGCCCAACATGCTGTTGAGCCTACCCATGTAAAAACGTGCGGTGCGAGTAACCTTCTTGATATGGGGCTCGAAAGTGAGCCTTGCATCAAGGGTGACGCCTAGGTATTTGGCTTTAGTTTGCCATGGGACAGGGGTTCCTAACATCCTGATTGGCGGAGTGGTGGTGAGACGGCGTCGTTTATATTCGAAGCAAACGGCGGAGCTTTTCTCCGGGTTTACGTCGATACGCCATTTTTGGAACCAAGCTCCTAGGTCGCTTACTGACTTTTGGATCTTGTTCCGAATCTGTGGTAATGAGTTGCCTTTGGAGTAAAGGGCTGTGTCATCTGCAAAGAGGGCTAGTTTGACACCATTCGACGGGATAGGGATGTCGTTGGTGAATAGTATGTATAGGAGGGGAGCAAGCACAGAGCCTTGAGGGACACCGGCTTTTATTTGACGGGTAGAGGATAGCGTGCCTTCGTGTCTAAAACGAAAGGTACGATCCTTTAGATAGGAGGCTACAAGGCGAACGAGACGATCTGGGAGGCCTAAGTCGTACAGTTTGTAGATAAGGCCCTCGTGCCAGACCCTGTCGAATGCCTTGGCAATGTCAAAGAAGACCGCGATGGTTTTTTGACGGCGAGGGTAAAAACCGCTGAGGATGTATTCCACTATGCGGTGAACTTGTTGGGGGCACGAGTGTTTGGCTCGAAACCCGAATTGTTGTGGGATGACAAGAGGGTCGCCGTCTGTGGGAAACAAATGGCGTCTCAAGCGCACGAGAATGACTCGTTCGAAAAGTTTGCCCATGGCCTTGAGGAGGCTGATGGGACGGTGATTGGAGGGGAGGTGGAGAGGTTTGCCTGGCTTGGGAATGCCAATGACAGTTGCCTCTTTCCAAGAGGTGGGAAAATAACTGAATTCGAAGCAGGCGTTAAAGATAATGGCCAGTAAGGCGATTACCTGCTCCGGGAAGTGTTTGAGGGCTTGGTTGGAGATGCCATCCGCACCCGGTGCTTTTTTGGGCTTAAGTCCTTTGATGGTAGATGAAATCTCATCTTTGGACACAGTGATAGGGTCAGAGGCGGTAGGGGGCGAGTTCCTGTGTCGGACCTCGTCCTCCACTTGTTGAATGTGTAAGGGGTCAGTGGGTTGTGAGCTAGGAGAGCATTGAGCGGCAACGCTGTCCGCGAAGCACTCAGCCTTTTCTTCGTCTTCGAAGGCAATGGAGCCGTCGGGACGAGACAGAGGGGGAGAGTATGGGTTATAGGCGTCTATCCGGAGGGCTCTCGCCATCCGGTAGTACGCTGTGTGAGAGGGAGAGATTTTCTCCATGAGATTGCCCTTTTCGTGGTCTCTGTAGTCTTGGAGGCGGTAACGCAGTTTGCGTTGAAGGCGGTGGGCCGCGAGTCTATATTCGGGAGTGGGATAGCGTGCAGCTCTACGGAGGGCAGCTTTTTTGGCTTTTAACAGGTTGCTAATATCTAGGGGAAGACTAGTTTTAGCAACCGGGACAACTTTTTCATTCTCTTTAAGAGAGGATGTTATAAGTGAGGTGAGATTTTCGACCGCTGTGTCTATTTTCCCCGCACTGTCGAGGGCGTCAGAGGAAAGGGTTATGGGAGGGTCCGGAGAGTCTATAGCCGAGGCTAGAGACTTTTTGAAGCCCTTCCAGTTGGTGTAGGTTTTGGAAGTGGGAGTTGGAGATGGCTGATGGCCAAGAAGGAGGGATACAGGACGGTGGTCGGATCCTAGATCGTCGAGAGGCTCGATTGCTCTAAGGTTAAGGGAAACTCCTTTAACTAGAGCAAAATCTAGCACGTCAGGAGCGTAGGTAACAATGTCGGGATAGTGTGTGGCAGTGAGGGGGCTATAGACAGTCAGGTCGAGAGACTGAGTGATATTGAGCAGCACCCTGCCACTACTGGTAGTAGTGTGGCAGGCCCATTCAGTATGCTTGGAGTTAAAGTCTCCAAACATAATGACTGAGTCGCCTAATGCAAGGATGGCTTCGAAGTCACTCTTGACGGGGAGGGTTCCGCTAGGGATATAGCAGGAGGCTATAACGATTGACTGGTGTCCAGTCATGGCTAGTCTAGTGATAGTGGCTTCCATACTGGTAAGCGACGGAGTAGATATGTGGGAGCAATGAAGGGACTTTTTGTGATAGATGGCAGTACCGCCGCCTTTGCGGTCGGGTCTATCGTTACGTATGAGTGAATAATTTTTAATAGTAAGGCCTTTAGAGACCTTGGGGCTGAGATGGGTCTCCTGTAGGAGTAAGAGATCGGCTTCGCGATCTCGTAGAAAAAGCCTAAGCTCTGGGAGGTTATGTCCTGTGGGGCCCGATAGATGCCCTGTGTGGGCTGAGATGAGCCCTGAGGGGGCTGAGGTAGGGGCTGGCCCTGGCTGGGCTTGCGGCTTACAAGAGCCGGGAAGGTTCGGTCATTGACCTGTGGTGGAGCTTTGCGGCTCGGAGGTGGGCGAGGGGCGCGAGGGCAACCTCTAAAATTGGCCGGATGGCCTGTTTGTCCGCAGAGGACACATGAGGGTGGGGATTCGGCGTTTTTGGGCCGTGGGCACTCTTTCGAGTGATGGGGTTCTAGGCACTTAATGCACCTGGGTGGAGCTGAGCAGTTGGCTGCCGCGTGACCATAAAGTTGGCAGCGGTGGCACTGCGCTGGGTAACCGCGCCGGTGAGGGGCTTCGACCTTAACACGCGACAGGCCGCACACAGTGCGTACCTCGCGGAAAATGGCCTTCGCCTCCGGCACATTGGTGAGAACGAGGAGGGCGAGGTTAAACCTTTCGCCCCTGCTGCTGTGCATTTTATGCACACCTTCAATGGGGAAGCCTTGGGATTTGAGGTTTTCCAGAATGTCTTCGTTTGCGAGTTCATAGGGAACTCCGCGGAGGACAGCCTTCACTTTCCTTTCTTCGGCAAGGGCGTATGTGTGGTAGGACACACGCTCGGCCGTGAATAGGCGGGTTATGTTTCGGAAGTCTTCTATAGACGCCGGTGTAATTTTGATGGCCTCGCCGACATTAGTGGCTTGGTCATATTTGATACCCTTAACGTAGAGGGTTTTGGACAGCTGAGTAAATTTCGCCTTGTCTCTGAGAAAGACAGGGGGGCGGGACTTGTTTTTTGGCCAATTCGGGAGCGCAGCGGGTTGCTGGCTTGGCGGCATTGTCTTTCGACTGTGAGGCGGCAGCGTTTGGGGCTGCGGAAGTAGGGGCAACGATGGGAGCTGCGGAGGTAGAGGCAGCGGCGGAGGGAGTGCGGGCGGCGGCGGCCGCTGAGGCGGGGGAGTGCGAGAAGTGGCAGCGCGTTTCGGGCCGCGCTTGGATTTCACTAGCGTGAATTCGGCTTGGGAGTCGGTTATGGTTCCTTCGGAGTCGGAAGAATCCGAGGAGCCGGTGGAGCTGAGGGCGGTCCTCTTCCGGGAGGATGAGGTAACGGACGTGGCGTCCGAGTGCTCCATATCGGAGTCAGGGGACGCGGGTGAGTCGGACTGCGGGGCAGCCGCTTGGGTCGCGAGGAAAGCAGCGACGGCGGGCGGGGGGTACACATGCCTTAGGGGCACAGGGGGTAAGCTCAATTGAGAAGCTATCAAGGGCTACGCCTTGGGTTCTTAAAAATTGTTGAAAAAGAGCCAAAATTTGGCTAGTATCCATGGACGACATGTTGATCTGGACAGGGGGGGATGACGTTTTTATTCTAAGAACTCTGGAGGTCCCTGTTCTGAGAAGAACAGGGCCTTAGGGGCAGATGGGGAGGACTGACGTTCTATCCCAGAAGCTGGGGTCCCTATGTTCTGAAAAGAACAAGGGCTTGCTCTGAGAAGAGCAAGAGACGATCTTCTAAGGATAGTATACACAACAAATAACAGTATAACAAAAATAATAACAATAACAGAAAAATTAACAAATAAAACAAAACAAGCAAAGCGCGTTCAAGCCTCCCCGCCGGAGCAAGGGGGCAGGAACGATGCGAAAACAAAGTGACTCACCAACGGCGTCTGCTCGGCCGGTGTTAGCCGGGGAGAGCGGGGCGCGCGGGCAAGCGGTTGCGCTACCGAAAGGTCGGAGGCGCGAAAGATCTGTGTGCACGACCGCTCGGGGGCGGCGCGCAAACGGAACTGGATTTCAAAACATCCCAGCTGGAGAATATTATAGCCTGGTTGTTCCGGATAAGATTTTTGAAGAAATTGCCATGCAAACAAATTTGTTCGCAGTACAAACAGGACCAACTTCTAAACCATCATCGCGGTCACGTTCATGGAAACCAACAACCACAGACGAAATAAAAAAAAATTTTGGATTGGTTCTGTACATGGGTCTAGTAAAAGTTCCAATACTAACGGATTATTGGAGCAGAGATAAAGTTTTTGGTCAACATTTTCCTCATACAGTAATGAGCAGGAATAGATTCGAAATACTTTTACAATATTTGCTTTTTGTTAACAACGAAACTGCGTTTGTCGCATTTTGTCGGACCGAATTAATAAAATTCCTCCGCTCATCGATTCCCTTAATCAAACATTTGAAAATTGTTACGCACCGAAAGAGGACGTATGTGTAGATGAAAGTTAAGTGCCACACAGAGGTCAAATAATATTCCGCCAATACAATAAAAGCAAACGTCATAAATACGGAATGAAATTATTTAAACTATGCACGTTACCAGGCTACACCTGTAAACTAAGCCTTTATGCAGGTAAGAACCACGAACTGGTAAATACTTCGCCAACCAACGTAGTCATGGAGCTATGTAAGAATATATTAAACTGCGGGCATACAGTTTCAACAGATAATTGGTATACTAGTCTTCCGCTTGCAAAGGAAAAGGGTTAGCAAAAGAAGTAATCGAATCAAAACTACAGCCAGGCGAGTCTATTGCCAGGGAAAACGAGCGAGGTATTTGTGTCCTAAAATGGAAGTCCAAAAGGGATGTGTTAATGCTCTCTACAAAGCACTCAAAGGGATTCACCACCGTCGTGAAAAAAGGAAGAGTGGTTCGCAAACCAAAAATGATTGTTGCCTACAACAAAACAAAAGGTTCAGTAGACATAAGAGACCAAATGACCTCTTACTCGTCGCCATTGCGAAAAATAGTAAAATGGTACAAAAAATTAGCTATAGAGCTTATTCCGAATACTGCTCTTGTAAATTCATGGGTGATGTATTGTGAAACCAGCTTTCTTGCAGATCGGAGCATCAAGGTCGTTGTAGACGGTGCAAGCTCCGATTGCAAGCTTATTAATGCAGGTGTTCCACAGGGCTGCGTGCTATCGCCAACGCTGTTTCTTCTGCATATCAATGATATGTTGCAAACCCGTAGCATTAATTGCTATGCTATGCACTGGTGATGCTCTTTACACCGGCCGAGCCAATATTTCTCGGGAAAACGTCTCTGAGTGCCGGGACAAACTTGTGTCTGAAGTCGAGTCTCTGCTGGACAGAGTCTCGGATTGGGGGCGACTAAATCTAGTCCAGTTTAACCCCCAGAAGACACAAGTTTGCGCGTTAACCGCTAAAAAGAACCCCTTTGTCGTATCCCCTCAGTTTCAAGGCACTCCCCTTGTTGCCTCAGTCAGTATCGGAATCCTCGGCGTCGACATATCGAGTGACGTGCAGTTTCGTGGTCACTTGGAAGGGAAGGCCAAATTGGCCTCTAAAAAGCTTGGCGTGCTCAGCAGAGCGGGACAGTATTTCATGCCGGCACACCGCCTGCAACTTTACAAGGCGCAGGTTCGGCCGCTCATGGAATACTGTTCCCATCTCTGGGCTGGGGCTCCCCAGTACCAGCTCCTTCCACTTGACCGCATCCAGCGCAGAGCGGCTCGAATCGTCGACGACCGAGTGCTTTCCGATCGGCTCGATTCACTGGCGCTGCGAAGAGATGTTGCATCTCTTTGCGTATTTTATCGCATCTATCACGGAGAGTGCTCTGAGGAATTGTTCGGATTAATCCCAGCCGCCAAATTTCGTGAACGCACTACACGGCAAACATCCCGATACCATCCACACCATCTGGATGCTTGGCGGTCCACCACTGTACGTTTCAAAAGGAGTTTTCTTCCGCGTACAACCTCTCTGTGGAATAATTTACCACCGGTGATTTTTCCGGACCGATACGACCTGGGGACCTTCAAGAAAAGAGCTTACTCCTTTCTAAAGGGCCGGCAACGCACCTGCAATTCCCCTGGTGTTGCGGTTGATCATGGGCGGCGGTAGTCACTTAACATCAGGTGAGCCACATGCTCGTTTGCCCCCTCTTCTATAAAAAAAAAATCAAAAAAAAAACAAATATAGGGATAGTCCAATTCATAAGGCAATTGGTAGACTACTTGACTCAGACAGATAGTGGACCTGAAGCAAACAATGAGCGACCAAGAAGAGTTAAACATAAGCTTCAAACCAAATAAGGTAATGTGAGAAGTACAAGGCGTTTTTGTGCCCAACGTTATAAAACTAATGTTGGTACTTATGGATCCAAGGCCGCCAAAAACAAAACAAAAAAGTCTATATTTTGCAGCGAATGCGATAACGAACCGCATTTATGTTTGCCTTGTTTTAATAGAATTCATAAAATATAAAGGATTAGTTTGAAACGTTTTTCTACTTTGTAAGTCCTTACATCATTGCAAATTTTGTTATTTGACTACCTTAAGGTTATGGAATGCTACATAATATTTATGAGGTTTAAAAGCCAAAAAACGTATTTTTAAAAGTAAATTAATGCTTCAAAAATGATTTAATAATGTTGACAAGTAGAACCGCGGACGGCAATAAGGTTTTCCTTACGACTTGAAAAAAAATTAGCTACACAGGAACCATTCAGCAAAAGTGTTCTACAGCGCCACTCTGGACACATGCTTGCTGTAAATCAATGAAATCTAAGTGCTTAGCGGTAGAAATAAGGTTCAAAGTCAGATATGCCTCGAGGTCACCGGTGACCTACGTGGCGTCTAGACATGGGGCAGGGTCCGGTCACCGGTGACCTACGTGGCGTTTAATGTGTTAAGAATGAAAATGCAGACGCGTTGCCTAAAAAAGGGTCTAGGCTTCTCGTCGCACACTTTATTCAAAACCAGTATAATTTAACTAGCATTTAAGTTAAAATAACAAAATCTTCAAACTTATTCAAACTGGGTTCAGTTAAAACATAAAAGAACGACCCTTGGAAATTGAATGTAATCAAGGGTCGAAAAAAGAAGTTTATTTATATATATTTGTAACTTAGTTGCTCAAAACAAACTTTTTTTATAGAATTTTCTGATCAACAAAATAAATAAAAACAGAAAAGTAAAAGATTTGGTAATTGATTTACAGTAAACGTCCTTTGCAATCATTTAATCAATTTAAAGTTATAAACTTATTTCTTGGGAGTAATTAGGTCAAGCTTTATGAAATTAAGATATGTAGATCCTCTTAATGGATCCTATTTTATATAGTGTATGGTTGCCAAACGAGCAGACAGTCTACGAGTACTCACAGACATGTTGCGTGCATCCTCGATTAAAAATCAAAATGCCGATGCGTTGTCTTATGTATACAAATAAATAAAATTGAGGTGGCTATTTGTAATCTCAAAGCAACAGGTTTTTACTAAATGTTTATGAAAGTATATTTTTGGTACTTATAATAATAACACGATTCTTAAACTTTTTGTCTGTCTGTGTGTCTGTTTGTTCCGGCCAATCTCCGAGATGGCTGGAAAGATTTTGACTTTAGCTGATGTTATAAGGAGTAACCACAGCTTCTTATATTTAAAAAAGTAATTAAGGTACCGCACTAAAAAAAAATAATATAAAATTACACGCGGGCGAAGTCACTGGGAACAGGAAGTCTAATATATAAAAATTTATTTTTATTTGTTCGTATTATACGAGTTGCCATACCATTCATAAGATTGCGCTAAAACTTTGTTAACTTATTGCTTGCAACTCCGTGAATAGGCAGGTCAGGCAGGTCAATTAACTTACAGTGGATGGCGTGCGTATCGTTAGTTATAGGTTCAACTTCAATGAATGTATTTATTATCTTTTCTAAGTAAACGATATAACTCTTCCAAATTGCAAACAATATTTCCACAATTATTTTCTCTCATCAGCAATGCGCCGTGTACCAGCTAGTTTATATAATAAATTTTGTACCATAAATAAGTCCGCCCCGCTTTTGTTCGCATTTGACATACCTAGTATTATTGTAAATATCATTCCAATAAAATAAAGTGTACGAAACCAACGTATTATTTTCAATAGAATTGCGGATTATATTTATTTGTGGTACACACGAGCGTGAATTTATATTGTACAAACTTTTGTTGAAGTAGATAGGTACTTTTGGTAATCTTATACTATCGCGGTCACCTCTTTTTTGGCTCTAGAAAATCAAAAAATCATCCGATTTCGATGATTTTTTTAAATCTTCATTATTACGGAAGATTTATAAAAAAGTTACAAGAGTAAAAAAAAAAATTATACAGGTTTCAAAGCTTGAATGTTCATTAATATACACTCATTTACGTATAATTGTTGACAAATTTTTTAAAAATAATCGAATGAAGTTATATTTTTTCATAATCTTCACAAAAACGAACATTAAAAAAATAAAAAATGTTTGCTTATTAATTTATTAATGTTTATTAATTTTTTATTTTGGTTTTTATTGAGTTAAGATCGAGCGATGCGGACTTAGGGCATCCCGACTCGGACAGGTCGGGTTAGAAGGAGATGGGGTCGAATGGGCGAGCTAAGTGAGCGAATAGACTGCGCTACGGGTGAGAGTTGGGGGAGGGAAGCACCACGCTACTCAACGTAGCGCAGTCGAGGAAAGCCCGGTCGACGGAACCCCGCTTTGTGGGGCTCCTACTGCTGGTTTATAAAAGAATAACCTCGAAGGAAATGGCGGGGTCTATTCGCTCGCTCACTCGACCCCGTCATCTCCTTTTAACCTAACCTGTCCGAGTTGGGATGCTTTACGTACCGAGCTCATCATCAAAATCGTCGTTTTTTGGCACTAGAAAAATCATCGAAATCGGATGATTTTTCGATTTTCTATAGCCAACAAACGAGATGACCGCGATAGTATAAAATTAGCATACTTTTTAATATATAACGTTAGTTTTTGATAAATACACGAATAAACTAATGTTTATTCTGTTTCCAAACAACATTTAACAATACAGAAATTAGGATGATGATAAAATATAGTATGTTCGCTTTCATATGGTCGCTTTTGTTTCGCGCCGCTTTTGCAGGTGTCGAATCTTCTCAAAAGTGCGACGCGAATTCAGAGATCACCGTGTGCTACTGCAGAAAAACTTGACATTTTAAAACGAAGCGACGTAGTGCAACGTGCTTAGCTGCCTCATCATCATCATTATTACAGCCCTTCACAAGTTCTCTTGTGAACCCAAGTCTCCCCCAAGGAACGCCACAAAGTACGGTCCTGAGCCACCTGCATCCACTGACTTCCCGTTTTATTACCAGATCTTCACTCTATCTAATAGAGGGACGCCCTACACATCGCTTGCTGGTATGAAGCTGCCACTGGAGCACCTTTCTTCCCGTCGGTTGTCGGTTCTTCAAGCTATATGGCTGGCCCATTGTCACTTCAGCTTACTTATCCGTTGGACTATGTCAGTTACTCTGGTTTTACTGCAGATATCCATTTTTTTAGGTCTATTACGCAGAGAAACTCCGAGCATAGCCCTCTCCATAGCTCGCTGAGCGACTTTGAGCTTCCTTATACGGCCAGAAGTGAAGGACCACGTCTCAGATCCATAGGTCATCACTGGCAACATGGCACTGCACGGCACACAATGGCACTGGTTGTATAATCTAGTTTTGAGGTTTTGACGTTTTGAGGTATGCCTGACGAGAAGATGTGTCGTAATCCCGAACTCTCCCCAGCCGAGTTCAATCAGTCGATTGACCTTTCGGTCGAAGTTGAACTTACCTTGTCGGACTATTTGTCCCGGTGAACATATTCGTCAACAACTTCAAGCTTAGTAGTTCAACAACTATCGGCATAGGTGTGATATGAACGTAACACACTACTTTTATATTAAATTTTATTTTAAGGTTATGATGGTCATAAGATCTGTCCGTTAGGGGACACTATTCTGCTACCTAACTTATGTTTATTATTTATATTCGTATTTTATTACAATAACTATAAGAATAAAGTATTATTTTGTTTCGTTATTAGAATAGCAAGACATTTATTTAGCAAAGGAAAAAAGCAAAATAATAAGTATGCCACCAGGTGTACTAACATTATTTAAGCGAATAGACTGTAATGTAAAAACTGTAACGTGTAGAGCCCCCTTTTATTTTAATTCCATGTACATGGTGGATGAAATTACGGTCGTAATAATATGGTAAAGCTATGCTACAGTTACATTATAATATTATGGTCGGCTCGACTGGAGAAACTACGCTCTCACAGAATACCAGCGTTAAATAGCAGCTTTTCTGAA
The DNA here is from genome assembly GCA_907164705.1 of Parnassius apollo. NCBI lineage: Eukaryota > Metazoa > Arthropoda > Insecta > Lepidoptera > Papilionidae > Parnassius > Parnassius apollo. The sequence goes on from CAJQZP010001079.1 coordinate 11,211, forward strand.
GTATGGCACTACAGAAATGAACGCTTTCCGTACTCTTTTGTATGGGGAACGTTGGAAAGATATCTTGTTTGTAGATATTTCAAGCACAATAATTGATGTGGATGGTTCCCTGTGAGAGCGTAGTCCTTTCGTGTCTCGAGCTGACCCACTCGTGGATTATAATGATGTTGAGGATTACTCTGGATGTATCTCTTCTCGTTCGAGTCGCAGTGCAAGACTTTCACTAGTTTCACACACTTTTCGTAGTTTTATCCAAATCCTTTAATATATCTAGTATAAAAATATATGCGTCGATACTCCAGGATTTATCCTTTATTTAATGTTATTTATACACTCTGTGATGGAATCAATTTGCAGTGATTTCGCCATGTAACTGCTAAGATAACTATATTAGTAAATAATAACTAATAATTTTGGTGCTTTTGAATATTGGTAACATAATTAAAACATGTGTTAATTAAAGCAATTGGCCACAAGATCTTGTGGCAAACAACAGCCCAAATACCTTTGGGTCACATTCGACCACTCCATGATCTTCGCGAAACAGATTCGCACCGTCCGCAATCGTGCCAAAGTCGTCACTAGTCACTTTCACCCGCTGGTTAACAGTAAGAGCATATTGTCCCTAAGACACAAGCTCCACTTTTACAAAGGTTGCGTAAGACCTATCATGTCCTACGCAAACATACTCTCCGCATACGCGGCTCATAAAAATTTGTACGAACTCCAAGTTGTCCAAAATAAATTCATTCGCATAGCCACCGGAGTTCAGTAGTACCAGTAAAACTTGGACTTGCACAGAGATTATTAACTTCCGACGATCTCTGAATATTTCAAGGAAATGTTTCGGCGCTACTTTGAGAGCGTTGAGACACATCCCAACCAAGAGTGGTAAATGCAGCCATCTACGCACCGACTTCAAACGTTAAACAAAGTCTCCAGAGGCCCCGTAACGTTTTAATTGAACCCCCAGCTCCGCTAGATTCCGACGACCCAAATGTCGCCTGGACACTCATAGACACATTCACCTATTGCCACAAACACTGGTAGGACAACACAGCAAGACCGCAGAGGGGCGCGTCGCACACCCCGCTACACCGCGTACAGACCGTACATCCGCGTTCCTGGGCGTTACTAACTACTCAGAACATCGAATGATACAAATTAGCCGTCAGAGCCAGGACCTGTAACGGCTGCGGCCTGCTTGGACGGCTGTTAGATAACTCACCCACGTGCACTGTACACTGTCATAGGAGTCATCGTTACGCAAGTAACGATGTAGAGTGATTTAAATACACCCTTTTACAGCTCTTGCATACTTTTACAGCTACAGCGGGCCTTGAGAGCTTTCAAGCTCAAAAACCCAAAAAGCTAACAGCATTAACATCATCAGAAACCAGAGGTTAAGGCACTAAACTGGTTGCCAACCTATCCAACAAACATCGGTTAATCGCAAAAGGTGTCTACCTCGATATCCCTTGTTACGGACATCTGGCATACTGAGCTCCATTTGAATATAAAGATATTACCCTAGCGTCTGGTATTGTAGCAACTCAACAAAATAATAGAAAACAATGAACAAATGTTTATAACAGAATTACAAAGATGCTTTTATTTGTAAGGCTTATTCTTTACTATAGTTCAATTATTTCTTTAATCACGCGAAAAATTCATAGACTCTAAGTTGTCTTTTGCTTACTATATTAGACATGACTGCCACTCTTGGCAAGTGGATTTTGCTGTCTATCTACTGCCCCATTTTCTCTCTGTTGCCAGGGAGAGGCTGTATGATAATACTCAAGGTCGATTCCTGAACTAAGGGAAGGGTTATGCTCGGGGTTTTTCTGCGTGAATCGTTTATTCATCATCTTACTTCTATTAAATATCTCTTTAATGGTTACGAGTCTGTATTAGTCTGCAGGGTAATTAAAGGAATCAGGAAAAATTTGTGAGTATGGGCAACAGCATCCACTTACCATCTCACAGTGGAGTTTAAGTTTTGTTCATTCTAAATATTTTTTATAGTTTGCTTCAGAAAATGTTTATTACCGTGAGATGTAAAATTGTTGAAGATAACTTACCATCCCGACACTGCGCTAGAAACCAAATGTTAATTTCAAAACAAATGCATATTTTCAATGCAAGAGCAAGAAATAGAATATGTTATAAGAAACAATTTGATGTACTATTTATTTTTATTCAGATAATTGATATCATCATGTACCTTATCTTAATCTAATAATGGCGGTGTAAGAATATCCAATACCCCGTATTTTCAAGCGGGCAGCAGCGTCTTCCAAATAACAACTAAAAAGAACTTGCCTACAAAACGTGGCAACTGTGGCAAAACCGTTCCATGACCATTCCATGGAATTACCTATGTTTATCAGTGGACTTTGAGGACCGTAATGATCTAAACGAATATTACAATGTCGTTATGTATATGTCACAGCACGACGTTCAAACCATCTAGTTGATCGAGCGGCTATAATATATTTAAAAATCTAACTTTACTTAGAAGCGTATATTATGGTGTTGATGTAACAGAATCCATTTACTCATATAGTTGGTGTCGCAATAGTCAAACAGTGGTAGTACAGTTACAGTGGTTAACCCTAGCGTCGTTGTTTGTAGAGAGAGTTCGTCTTAATAATCATCACGCTTGGTCGGTGGATTGACGATCACTTACAAGAACATTTGATAGTGGTCTGGGTGTTTTTACCCAGCGTTAAAAAAATTACGCCATCTATCGGTAACTATACGATTTTTCTGGCATTTTTATAGTCGCCTCTTACGACACTCTTGTGGGACGAAATTTCTGGATGGATAACGACATAAAAATATTATGATACAACGGAGGTTTTGGCGAGAAATTGTCCGCCAGCGGATTATTGCTTCTGTTTTTATAAATGATTTGAATTAGATTTAGACACGTTATGCGATATAATTTATGAATTAAATGTTTGCGCATGTGAACTATAATTGGAAACAATGAAACTAGTTTCATTGCGCTGACTGTGATGTAAACTTCAAATTATTTTATAGGCTTAAGCGCTTTGAGATACTATTTTAATCATCTGTCTGCTGGCTCAAACTGACATTACAATCCCTCGAAATTTTGCAATGTGACGTATTTACATATTGGAGAAAAATTTAAACACATAAACACTAGCAAAAATGCAACCCTATTTATACATGACCTAAGAATACATACAACACCTTAATGCTGTTGTGTTCTATATGATGAGTGTAAAGTCCCTGTTTACCGGAAACGAAACATTCTTTATTAGTCCTCAGGGGCGGCAACGCATTTGTATTGAATTTTAGTCTAGGAGAAATGTAGATAGATGTCTTTGCCATATTGTATAAAATAAGAAATAATTACGTAATGTTGATTTCAAAAATCAAACAAACATCAGGCTTGTTCGTTGGGGTTTACTTTTTCTAATGATGTGCTTTTCATAACATATAAGTGCGATTTAAAATAATAAAAACGACTTAATGTAAGTTACCTAAACGAGTGATTTCATAAATTTGGCAGTTGCAAAAATACAACGGTGTAATAACATAAGTTATTTTATTAAAAGGCGCAGCGTTGATATTAGTTGAAAAGTTCGAAATATCTACATATTATTTTCTTATAGTCAACCAAATCTAAGAAATACATTTTGACAGCTGTCAGACTTATTGCACCAAGCATGCCAACCAAAAAATGGTAACGTACAATATTCCATTCTTAAAAATCGATATCGATTATTTAGAGTTGGTAATCATTTACAGTTTGGTTTGAATAATACCAGAATAAATTAAAAACGGATAATTTAAAGCACAAGATTTATCAGTTTCTTCGTATTTGTTGTTACTGCTAATTTCTAGAGGCACAGTTATAAAAATTTAAGAATGAAACTAGAATTAAATTTATTCAATCACTTTCAGTACAACCAGTAGAGGTGTCGTTGTATATATTAATTATTATTTGATTTTCACTAATGCAGTCAAAATTAATGTCGCTGTCAAAGTCACCCATAATCAATTTTTCTGTTTTTTCTACCACTTTTGCCCAATTATCTTTTGTGACATGGGCACATGCTTCAACGAATATAAAAGAAACGGTCCAAAATGTTAAAGCCGAGTCACAAAATAAGAAGACAAACATAAAATCACAAAATAACGCACAGTAAGCTCACGAAACAGAAACAGAGACAGAAACATTTTTATTTAATATAGAATATGAATAATACTTATTGAAAGTCACTCTTTTCATTTACCACTGGCACGGCTTAGCAAAAAAAATACCTCTGTCCTGGGAAGAACCAGCAAGAACCCCAACGGGACTACTTTTTTTGAATAAGAGTTTACAATCATTTATTTTACAATTCACAACACAAAGCAAATTAGAAATAGCTTGGTAGCGATCACCCTTCCCAGGGATTATTATCATCCATAAATTCCTTAATATTAAAATAACCCTCTTTTATACAAACCTAGTTTAATAAAGTTTTTGAACGTTGTGTACTTACTTCTGATTTGAATGATCACTGAAACGACGTCAAGTAAAAACGTTGATACTGGTTTTTTTTTTAAATATTTTGCTTTGTTTGAAAGATTCAAATTTAAATTAGTAATAAAAAACTGTAAATATTGTAATGAAATAAAGATAACTTCATAATTCTTGGGATTTACGAAAAAGGTTATTTTAAATCGTGTGAGTACTCTTGTGCAAAGTTATTGCAGAATAATTAATGTGAAACGTCAAAAGGTATTTCTTAGATTTGGTTGACTTATAGTAATTTTTTTTGCTCTTTTTATTTTCATTCCATGTAAAGGAGATATAGATCTATAGAAATTCTATAGACAAAGTCACTTTCTTACTTAAAGTATTTTTGTAAAACTATTTTCTGTTTACGTTGCTTCGGTTTCCAAGTTTAGAACTTTTTTTTTAAAGAGACGTTTGTCCCCAAGCGTATGGCTTTTTATTATTTTTATAAATTGTGGCCACTGGATTCCAAATATACCTCTAATCAGATACAAACAAAAGAAGGCCAAGGAGACGACTTTACTTGTAAGGTTTTTTTAATTTCCCAGACTTACAGGTTTCCACACGTTATATTCCTTAACCACAGAATAAGTCCTAAATCAGCAATTAAATATGCAATTAAAGAATTTGATGCAGGGGTCGAACCCAGTGTTCACGTAATATAAGTATTTTTTTTAAAGTTACCCCTACACTAGGGTTTTCTCCTCTATCGTGGGGGCAGTTTACAAACATAAATTACACAAGGACAAACATCCAGACCCAGAGCAATTATTTGTAGGCCATACAAATACTTGTTCCGTGCGGAATTCGAACCCGCAACCCCAGCGCAGCCACTCATTGCTAAGCCACTGCGCCACGGAGTCGTCAATTAGGAAAAAATACTGATAGTACTAAGCCGCAACGTGTTAAAATTCTTTTATGAAATTTGATGTTAGAAAGTTCTCGAGGTACCTTTGTTAACGAAGACTGAGATTAGTATTTATATTAAATACTAGCGATCTGTCCCGGCTTTGATTTCTGTATTTTGACGGCCTACTGGGTCTAAATATGAATATAAACCATCTAGGGACGTATTTCCATACACACAAAAAATTCATGAAAATCGGTTGGATAGTTTCAAAGTCTATAACGGACATTGGTAGAAACATTTTTGTATTTTATATAGATATAGATAATATAGTTTTTTTTTAATACTGTAGTGGCAAACGTACTTACAGTCCACCTGATGGTAAGTGGCTACTGCAGTCCATGGTCACCTGTTGTAGCCAACGTCAAACCAAGAAGACTACAGATGCGTTGTCACCTTTGTGACCAAGATGTAATGCCTCATAACCTGTAATTATACTGGCTCTCTATACACTTCAGACTGAAACAGAGCACTGAAAGTACTGCCATTAGAATATAAGTAAGGGGGTATTAGAATATAAGTAAAGAAGTCTTACTCGTAACACTTAGTAAAATTAATTTGATTGGTTTTGCACGTAAACTTATAAAGTAGTTGTTTCTTGGTTTAAAAAATTGTGTTGTTTTTTAAAACGTTAAATCGAATAAAAATCAAGAAGTCGCTATAAAAAAAGAATGAATAAAACTCTTGTTGAAGAAAGGCAAGCCTAGTTTAAAACTCAAAAGGACGTCGACCCTTGTCAATATCTAATTAGAAAACAAACGGACAGACGCAAGGCAGAGTTCATTTATTTTTGTAACTCAGCTCCAAAGAAACTTTTTTTATTAAATCTAAAGAATAACGGAGAATTTTAACGTTATAAAAGGTAGGTACAAAATATCGTCAGCAGTTTTGCGAGTACCTCGCAAAACATATTTTGTCAAATTTGAAATTTCTAAATACTATTTAAATTGTAAACACGAACTTTAAAACATTAATAACGGGTATAAGTCAACGGATTTTTACTATTTTACTAAGAAGTAAGGTTGATAAACGAGCACATAGTGAGACGATAAGTAGACGCTGTTTCCTATAAACACTGATCTATATACACCTTCAAGTAAAAAATAGAGATGCGTTGTCACCTCTGAGGACTAATGAATTTGTGATATACATCTCAATATCATGCTGCTATTTCCCGCTGGTATTTTCTCAGAACATGGTTCTTCCCCTGTCGAGACGACTCTTTTGTACTGCAACCTAATAAAAAACTGCAGCTTAGCTCTCATATATTATAAAATGAGAATAAATCGTTTTTATTTTAAAAGGACGAAGATACAAATACGAATAAGAGAGTTAAAAAAAATTGCAGAATGTGAGATATTTTATCAAAAAGTTCCGAGGAAAACACATTTTGTTAGCCAAATTCAAAAAATGAAAAATGCTTCATATAGGTTATTCTTCAGTGGTGTTCCTATAAAATTTTTGGGGAAAAATTTACCCCTAAGGCTGCAAACTAACATATGAAGGTTTTAGTTAACTACGAGTATTTAGGTCAACTTATTAGCATGTAATAATTATCCTTCAATAAAAAGTAAAAACCAATTTTAGATACAAAAGGATTTAAACAATTTAAATTCTTAAGTCTGTGTGCTATGTTTATATGCTACGCATGTATATATGATATGTTTATATAATATGCTATGTATTCTTCTATATGCTACGTTTTAGCACCGACTTCAGTTATTGTCAATTTGCAATTTGTCTTCTTTGTTTAAAAAGGATAGCAGTGTTAGGTAAACGTCAGAACCTCTGGACTATAAGAAAAATTTAATAATTGAGTTATATCAAATGTTAGTACCTAATCGGTACCTAATAGTTAAATAAGGAGCAAGAATACAAAGAAAATGGTCATCATCATCATCCTGAAATTAGGACGTCTGGAGCAAATGTGTCTTACGTAGTCGCTTGTCTTTCACCGATATTATAAGAGAATTCATTTAATATGTATTAAAATAAATAAAGAGACAACATGCATCCTGAGGGCATTTTCTGACAGGTTTGGTGTATGTACTAGAAACGCTGCTGTATGGGGCATTTGATGTCAAATCGTTCTTGTCTTACGTTAAGTGGAAATATATAAATAGGTTTCAGATACTTGTATTACTACTACATATGATCCATGACTGTAGATTTTTTTAATTCTATCTTAGATCTTCTTTCTGTGGAGTTGGTTGCAGGTATAAATAAATTATAGTAACAACTTACCATCAGGTGTATTGTAACTTCGTTTGTTACTTCAGTTTAATAAAAAGGACCAAAAGAGTACCCTTAACCCTTGTATGCGTAGGTATATGGATGTGGACGAGGCGAGAGAGATGTGTCAGGATCGTGCTAAATGGAATTCTGTAGTCTCTGCCTACCCAACTGCTTATGCATGTGCTTATGTTTGTACGATAGGCTAAAATTTTAAGTTTCAATGCTATTAAATGCTCGTACATTTATCCTTTTCTGAAGTGCTCTGTTCTTTTGAGCCGATGAGATTGATCTGTTGAGATCTTTTCAAAGACAGTGACTGCATATTCAGGATTATTAAGGCTGATTACTTTGAAGTTCAAACCTATTGCTATTAGTGGTCATTTTATTACATTGATCTATCAAATATACTATAAATTTGATGTGTATCCTTTTACCTAGCGGCCGGTTCACAGTCGAGGGCGTTATAACATTGATTGTTGCCGCGCGTGTATTTATTGTAATCGATTTACTTCAAAACTAGCTTTTTACCCGCGGCTTCGCTCGCGTGTGCTTTAATTTAGATACATCGATAATACTATTTCGTAATAAAATTAGCAAAACTGGATCATTTGAAGAGACACGTCGGTATCTGTGTCTATATTGGCAATATTATATGCTACAAAAACACATAAGTTAGTTTATCAGAATCGCATAAATATCATACGTCAAGCAACACTTTTTTATATCGCGCTTCCGATGTGTCCTTATTTACGGAATATTGTCCTGGAATCGGAAATGCGTTATTTACATAATATTCATTATTAAAGTTGATATAGTTTAATAATGAATATTATTGAACTATATATATTGAATATATATTGGTACCACTGAATATTGACTAGCACTACATGCCAGTATTTTTTTACGTTCGAGTAGACTTCAAAATTTTAAAAATCTATTCACGGAGAACGTGTGAGAAGAACTAAATTCATGAACAGGAGTAGAAATCTACATAAGATGGGCAGCAGCGTCTTCCTGATCATAACTCAAAATATTAAAAATATGCAGTTGGCAACTCGCATGCCAAGCGTGGCTACTATGGCAAATATCCAGCTTTATTAACTATTGGAAATCCAATTGATGAACGGGAGTAGGAATAATGTATTAGCCATGTAAAGGTGGCGAAAAAGAAACCACCACCCCATTTCATCCCGTGGGTGACTTAAGAGGCGACAGAGGGAAACTGAAACGGAAGATGGGCAGCATCTTCTTGATAACAGCGCAAAGTAACAAAGAGCTGCGGCTGCCAAGCGTGAATACTACTGCAACTCTACTCTACTATTTATGGAGTATTGGAAATTCTTACACATATTTTATTTCGATAAATAATTGATAAATGCATTTAAATCAGGCTCTTAATCTTAATTATTGCTCTTCCAGACTTTTTACATTGTACATAATAGTGGCCACGCTTGGCAGGCGAAATTGCAACAGCAAATTTTTTAAGTTGTTATAAGGAAGTCGCCGCTGCCTACCTCCCGGTTTATTTCCCTCTGTTCTCTCTTTCGACACACACGAAACGATATGGAACAGTGGATATTCTTACACCACCACTGCGTGGTTATCACGGATCTACGTCAGGCGTAAAATATCGAGACTTGCGACAGCAGCAATGACAAAGCTGCAACGAACAGTTGTGTTTGTGGATAGTCTCTATTTTTCACAACTTTAAGTAGTACGGTATACAGTATTGTACAATATAATATGAGTTGCGGTACTGAGGGTTGCAGATTCTAATCCCGCACGGAACAAGTGTCTGTATGGCCTACAAATAATTGTTCTGGGTCTGGTTGTTTGTCCTTGTGAAATTATACGTAAACTGTCCGCACGGTACAGGAGAAAATCCTAGTGGGGTAAAGTTGTTAAAAAAGAAAAAATGCAGACGCAAACCTCATCATCATCATCATCATCATCATTACAGCCCTTCACAAGTCCACTGCTGAACATAGGCCTCCCCCAAGTAATGCCACAAAGCACGGTCCTGAGCCACCTGCATCCATCGACTTCCTGCATATCTTACCAGGTCGTCATTCCATCTAGTGGGGGGTCGCCCTAAACTACGCCTACAGGTACGAGGCTGCCACTCGAGAACCTTTCTTCCCCATCGGTTATCAGTTCTTCGAGCTATATGGCCGGCTCATTGCCACTTCAGCTTACTAATTCGTTGGGCTATGTCGGTCACTCTGGTTTTACTGCGGATATCTCCATTTCTGAGTCTATCACGCAGAGAAACTCCAAGCATAACCCTCGCCATAGCTCGCTGAGCGACCTTGAGCGTCCTCATACGGCCAGCAGTGAAGGACCACGTCTCAGATCCGTAAGTCTTCACTGGCAACACGCACTGGTTGTACACTTTAGTTTTCAGCGATTGAGGTATACCTGACGAGAAGATGTGTCGTAATTTCCCGAACGCTACCCAGCCGAGTTGAATCCGTCAATTGACCTCTCGGTCGAAGTTGGTCTTACCTAGTCGGACTATTTGTCCCAGGTAAACGTATTCGTCAACAACTTCGAGCATAGTACTCCCAACAATTACCGGCATATGTGTGACATGGACATTAGACATGATCTTTGTTTTGTGCATGTTCATCTTAAGACCTATCCGTTGGGAGAAACCATTGAGGTCATTGAGCATAGTGCTTAGGTCCTTCAGCGATTCTGCCATAAGGACTATATCGTCGGCATATCGAAGGTGAGTGATATACTCGCCATTGATGTTAATACCGTATCCTTTCCAGTCCAGTAGCTTGAAAACGTCTTCCAATGCAGCGGTGAAGAGTTTCGGGGATATAACATCACCCTGTCTTACACCTCTCTGCAGTCGGATAGGTATCGAACTCTGGTTCTGTACTCGGATAGCCATCGTAGCCTTACTGTACAAACACTTCAGCACTTCGATATACTGATAATCAACTTGGCACCGCTGAAGGGACTGTAGCACCGCCCAAATTTCGACGGAATCAAAGGATTTCTCATAGTCCACATACGCCAGGCAAAGTGGCAGATTATACTCTTCAGTCTTCTGTACAATCTGCCGCAGGGTATGTATGTGGTCTATGGTACTGAAGCATTTTCGGAAACCGGCTTGTTCGGGAGGCTGGAAGTCGTCGAGTCTGCATGCGAGATGATTCGTAATGACTCTCGAAAACAGCACGTAGACGCGGCTCAGAAAGGATATCGGTCTGTAGTTCTTCAAGAGGGCGTTGTCACCTTTCTTGAAGAACAAGACCACCGCACTTCTGCTCCACGCCTCCAGAGTAGTGCCACCGTGGAGGACGGAATTGAAAAGCTTCTGAAGGACTTCAAGTACCGGTGTTCCACCCGCTTTCAGGAGCTCCGCTGTAATTCCATCCTCGCCTGGAGCCCTGCCGTTTTTAAGGTGCTGGAGAGCCATTCTAATCTCGCTCAGACTAACGTCCGGGATATCATCGGAATAGAGTCGGATAAGACTTGCTCTTGGATCGTTACTCACACTTGCGTGTGGCTCCAACGATGATGTGTACAGCTGCCCATAGAACCTCTCAATCTCACTCAAAATCTCAGGTGTCCCGGAAACGATGCTGCCACACTCAGTCTTCAGCTTTGACAGTTGGCTCTTTCTGGCAGACAGATTTCTGGCAAAGACTTTGGAGCCCTGGTTCCGCTCGATCGCTTTTTTAATACGAGCAGTATTAAAGTTGCGTAAGTCTCGCCGCATACATTTGGAGATCTGTCTGTTCAGTTGCCTGTATGCTGTCAAATCTGTTGACGATTGCAGCCTCATCTCCCGTCTAACAGTCATGAGATTAAGAGTGTGATCGGAGAGTTTTTGTGTTCTTCTGCAGCGGGTCTTGCAGAATTTAGCTCCGACCGCATGGACAGTTTCCACGAGCTTGTCATTCATATCATCCACTGCATTGCAATCTTCTAGGCACTGAAGGCGGTTACATAACTCGAGCTGAAAGGTTTAGGGATTCTGGACGGAGCGTTGACTTCAATAGACGAGACCTCTCCAACTTAACGTTTAGGTTCAGTGTGCCTCTAACCTTTCGGTGATCGCTGCCGGTTTTGACCCTTGCGGTCACTTACACATCACAACATTTGGCGTCTTGTCGTCATAATGAAGTCAATCTCGTTTTTTGTCGAACCATCGGGGCTCGAACAGGTCCACTTTCTGTGCGGCTGCTTCTAGAAGAAAGAGTTCATCATAAAAAGTCCCTCTTTCTCCATGAAGTCGGCCAGCTGCTGGCCCCTTGAGTTCCGTTGCCCTATACCAAATTTCCCTACCTTCAGCTCACCGTTCTTTCTTGTGCCCAGTTTTGCGTTGAAGTCTCCCATCAACACCGTGTAGTGGGTTTTGGAGGAATGCATGGCTTTGGAAATATCCCCATACATTTCCTCCAACTCCTCATCGGGATGTTTCGACGTAGGCGCGTAAACCTGTATGACCTTCAGCGAATACCGTTTGGTGATTCTGAATATAAGGTACGCAACCCTCGTCGATACATTCCCAATCTTTAAAACGTTGTTAACGATAGACTTGTGGACGATAAATCCAACACCTCCTTGGGACAGATGATCGCCCTCCCGGTGATAGAACAAGTTGCTGGATTCGAGAATCACCGTGTCCTCCCCCTCTCTTCGGACCTCGGACTAATATCGCAATTCATCGTACTCTCTCACAAAACCGACTCCCGTCACGCTGCAGCGATAATACAGCTGGAGCACCACGTAAGTACCATAAGTGAAAAACATTTTTATAAATTTATCTGATGGCCTCTTAATGGATCTACATTTGCGGAGGAAGTGGGTACGGTATACAAATGTAAAATTTATAATAATAAAAGTAAACCGTAGCTTACAAATATTTAAGGTGAGTTAAACAAGTTTAAATTAAATTCAAAGTTTTGACTTCGATTTAAAAAAAAATTTAAAAAAAAAACTTGCAGGTCGCCTCTAAAAATACCCAGTGGACGATATCTGAAATCTCTACGTTCCAAACTCTGCAACCACACGGCAAATATTAATTTGTATTTGAAAGGTAAAAATCTCTTATGGAATTCGTACATAAAAAAGATCAAAAAATATTATTTATCCTAAAACTTAACTTCTCTTATATCCTTCCAGATTTTCTGTTTAATTAGGACTTTGTTTTTCAACCAAAAATTTGTTGAAGACCTTGTGGTGGTGGATGACGTGATGCGTGCAGCGGACCTGTGTATGTCCGTGTATCACTGTCCACACACGTTATAGATAGATTTGTTAAGAATACGTTGTCACGACCAGTGTCTGCAACACTTTGTCTGACCGTTTATATTAATTGTTGTCGTTACATTATATATATATGTATAAATATATGAATTTTATTCCAGAATAACACCAGTATATCACAAAACAAAGTAAAGCGTCTAAAATATTAACACAGTAGCATTTTTTACAAATTGAAGTTTACGGCTAATGCTTTAATTGGTTAAACAGTCTGTCAGTCAAACGTTTAAAATACAATAAATTGAACTCTTTGTAGACTGAGACAGCGATTATTAGTTTAAATTACAACAATTAATAGAGACAACCCAAGCTTGATCTAGTTGACGTCATTGAAATTATTTAAAAATCTCCAAAGTTAATCATATAACCAATATTTAGTATTTAAATGAAATTATTTGGTACCATTAATAAGAAAAAGAAATAAAGTATATATTTAAGGAAACAAACGGTTAATTTATATATACTGGTTCTTCTGTGTATATCCCATTACATTGCAAAGTTTTTTTTGCAATGTAATGCAATGGGAAATTGCAGAGAAGTTCTGAGCATAGCCATCTTCGTAGCTCGGTGGGCGACTTTGAGCTTCCTAAAACAGTGAAAAACCATTTTTTTAGAGAGGAGGGGGGCAAACGAGCATGCGTCTCAGCTAATGGTAAGTGACTACCGCCGCCCATGATCAACCGCAACACCAGGGGGAATTGCAGGTGCGTTGCCGGCATTTCGTAAAGGAGTAAGGCTCTTTTGTTGAAGGTCCCTAAGTCGTATCGGTCCGGAAAATTCTCTGGCTGTAAACAATTCCACAGAGAAGTTGTACGAGGAAGAAAACTCCTACTAAAATGGGCAGTGGTGGACCGTCAAGCATCCAAATAATGAGGATGGTATCGCGAATTTGACGCGATGTGCGTTCGTGAAATGTGAAATATAGTACTAAGGAGCCGTGGTAGCTAGATAGATGGTTAGCGCTCGCTGTAAATTTCACAGCACGCGAGCAACCCGGGTTCGATCCCCGCCGGCACATATTAAATTGTTACTGGCTATTATAAGTGCTGATTTACCACGTGCTCGGAATATTTCGAAGACATGTGAGGTACGTCACATGCATTGAGGCAGCGCGGCGGACACTTCCTTACCCTGAAACCCTCTCAGACATGAGAGGAGGCCTGTGTCCAGCAGGTGTGGGACGTATACAGGCTGTAACTTTAACTTTTTATTTACTCTTTGTACTCTATTTCATGTTTCAAATATCATTATTTTTAAAATTAAAACTATAAGAGTTAAGTGCGGGCAAAGTTATTGGTGCAACTAGTAACTCAGGATTTAGTTGCGGCGTTGAGAGACCGCGGGTTCAAAACCCGTCAACAAGTACTTGCATGGTCTAAAGTTAAAAAAGTAAAGTTACAGCCTATAGACGTCCCACTGCTGGGCACAGGCCTCCTCTCATTTCTGAGAGGGTTTTAGGGCAAGGAATAGCCCGCCGCGCTGCCCCAATGCGTGATGGCGAACTTCACATGTCTTCGAAATATTTTTTTCCTTATTTCTCAGACATGCAGGTTTCCTCACGATGTTTTCCTTCACCGCCGAGCACGTGGTAAATCACCACTTAAAATTGCAACAATTTCATTGGCGGGGATCGAACCCGGTTTGCTCGCGTATTGTGAAGTTTACAGCGAACGCTAAACGCTTGCATGGTCTATAAATAAATTTTCCTGGTCTCAATGTTTCTTTTTGTGCTATTTATGCTTGCACAATACGGGAGAAAATCCTATTGCGGGGGTGGGGATAACGTGTTAAAGAAAAAGATAAGGATACCCTTATCTTTTCTATAACTATTTAGACGACATTCTAGCTGTGAGGCAACCACCAGCACTTACTTAAGAAGCTATTAAATTTAGTAGAAATTAGTTTACTTCTTTTAGTTTTTAGAAGTCGGTTTGTTAATTTTTTTACAAACCATCAAGTAGCAATTCTCTCGACTACTCTGCTCACTTGACGCTAACGACAACACCCACAAGTTAAATGCTTTTCATTAACAATGGCTGACGGTTTATTCTCTCAGGGCGTATTTAAATTAATTATGTCCTGCAGCATTTACCCGCGCAACGACTGAGTCAGCTGTGATTTTGCTTTCATCTAATTTTTATTTCATTGATATGAATCATTATGCCTGTGGGAGAGTTTTCCTATATTACCTTTTTTATAGAATAGGGGTAACAAACGAGCACACAATCTACCTGATGGTAAATAGATGCTGTCACCCACATACATCTACTTCTAACCACGACTAAGAATCTAAACTTACCTAGAGGACTAAAATAGTACCCTGGTTACCAGTAAAAAGCATATCCGGTTCTCTGCACTCACTATATAAACACAGAAAAATATTAAAAATATTTCAAATACATATAAAGTTCGCGCACACGTATTGGGGCTACCTCTCAGAAATGAGAGGAGGCCAGCGCCCAGCAGTGGGACGTATATATAGGCTGTATCTTTAACTAACTTTAATAAAGTAATTCAATTAGTTATCATCATCATAATCGTTACAGCCTTTCACAAGTCCATCACTAAACATAGGCCTCCCATAAGGTATGCCACAAAGCACGGTCCTGAGTCTGAGTATTCTTACCTGGTCGTCACTCCTGCCAGTGATGACCTATGGAACTGAAACGTGGTCCTTCACTGCTGGCCGTATGAGCACGCTCAAAGTTGCTCAGCGAGCTGCGGAGAGGGCTATGTTCGGGGTTTCTCTGCGTGATAAACTTAGGGATGAGGATATCCGAGTGACCGACATAGCCCAACGAATTAGGAAGCTGAAGTGGCAATGCGTCGACCATAGCTCTAAGAACCGATAACCATTGGAGAAAAAGGGTTCTCGAGTGGCAGCCTCGTACTGGCGATGGCGAAGTGTAGGGCGACCCTCCACTAGATTCAATTGGTAATGTACGTAAAATACTTCAATCCTTAATATTGTTATTATCATTTTAGGGAACTACATAAGCCTTCTTTGCAATGTCGACTAAGTTTTGAAAGACAAAGTTAGTTCGCATTAATTTAAAATTTCACGTATGAGTATATTACACCCTAACGTGCAACACAAAGCTGAAATGCCTTGTTCAAATATACTTTATTAAAATTATTTCATTTTTCACTTATAACAGCCATTAGATTTAATTATTTAGGGATACATGTGCATAGTTACCACGCCTGGCAAGCGGGTGAACAATCGCAATTATTATTTTTATTTTCAGGTTACAATTTCTTGTATTTTTTGTTTCTTGTCTCTTTTTTTAAAAGTTACCTCAACACTAAGATTTTCTACTGTATCTTTGAGGCCGTTTAAAAATATAAATTTCACAAGGACAAACATCCAGACCCGGAATAATTATTTGTAGGCCATACAAATACCTGCTCCGTGCTGGATTCGAACCCGCGGCCCTCTGCGATGTAACTCATTGCTAAGCCACTGCGCCACGGAGCCGTCAATTGGGAACACGATTCTGCCCCTCTTCTGGTTTGTTTCCCGTTGTAATAAATGACGTTAGAGTAAACAAGCATTTTCTATTTAAGTAAGTGGCAATTTGTTTTTTCCCTTAATTAATTTTATCTCATAACATATAATTAAAATTGAAACTAATAATCAACTGACTTTGGCTATAAACATAAAACAATATCATAATATGTTATTGTTTTATGTTTTTATACAATATACTATTTCCGGGTGAACGCCTCCTTCAACCATTTCCACGAGGTCCAATCTGCCGCTAGCCTGGTCCACGTTTCTCCTGCCACCTCTACAACGTCGCGCACCAGCGCGCCCGCCCCCTCATTGATTCTGGCCACATGTCCTGCCCATCTCGACTTCAGTTAGGACGCCAATTTGACTGCGTGTATCATATTTATTCTCAGCGATTATTCTTGTGTAAATATAAGAAATCATTAAATGCTAAAAGTACTTTTACTTTTTCTTTATGCTTTTACTTCCTTTCATATTTATAAAAGTTTGTAGTATATATGTGGTAGCTAAGGTGTTGGGCATTCCCTTTGAAAATTTTATAGTGCTAGAGCAGGGTGTTTGACACAAAATTGCTAAACCGCAATTGCAAGTGTTACAATTTACCTTATGCTCAAATATAAAGAGAATCTGGATATACATCATGGATATTATAGGAAAGATAACTGTTATTCTTACGTTTGGCAGGCAATTTGACCAAATTATCATCTCCCAGAATAACTGGACGTAACAAAGGTGTACTTTGAAGCTACATCCTATCGCCGGTATGTGCTTTTAATTATTATTTTGTAGAACTAGAGTGACAAACTAGCAAAGAGTTCACCTGATGGTAAGTGAATGCTGTGGCCCATAGACATCTCAATCCATTCTCAACTAAGAAATAAAAATGTGGATGGGTGTTCATTCCATGAGCACTAAGATAGAATGTCTCTTTGCCAAGAAAAAGTGTCACTGGTTCTCTACACCCATCATACGGAACACTTTTTTATATAAATAATAGATCATAAGGAAACCTGCTCGTCTAACAATTCATTGCTCCCTGGAACTGTAATGCCACGATTTTCTTCCCACTTTTTAGTCCCTTAACAAAGACAAATCTGGCTATGCAGCAGTGAGGCATAAATTTCAGAATTCATTTTAAAAGGAGCTTACTTTTAAAACGAATTCTAAAATTAGAAGTGAACAATCAGGTTGAAAATGTGAAGGCTGACATGAAGATAACGCTAGATGACCTCAAACTTGGGTATGGAATTACAGCTCCCATGATAGCTAAAACACCTTCGCTACGTGTATTCAAATTGCCGCCGTTCGACGGGACTTCTTTCTGCTCAGCCCATAAAATCCAGTTTGAGGCTGTTATGAAGGCAAACGGCTGGAATAAAAGTCAGGCCATGACTGCTCTCATCCTAGGCCTTAACTGTTCTGGAAGATCTCGGAAGGGTGACTTACGAGCAGCTTCTTGAGGCATTGGAGGCGAAATATGGCGACGCTCACTTGGAACAGGTCTTTCGTGCGCAGCTAAAAGATAACATGCAACGAAAACCCGCAGCAGTGGGACCTTGAGGTGGAGAAGCTGGTTCGAAAAGCATACCAATCTGTACCTGCGCTCATTGAAGGGGGCCTGGTGAAGACATTCATCGACGGCATTCGCGACCTTGAAGTCAGAGCTGCTGTGAGGCTCGGGCACCATGAGACGCTTAAGGATGCCTTAGCCCATGCACTGGAGGTGGAAGCCGTGTGACAGTATCATCGTTTCGATCACCTCAGGCAGGTTGCAGGTTGTTCAAGGGAATTCCCTTCAGCAATCTTTTCCATCTTTGCACAAGGGGGAAAACTCACTGGCTCATGCCGCAAAGCAGAAAGCCGACCTGCTAGGCTCTTTCATTGCGTCTAACTCGACTTTCAATGGTGGGGGAGCACACCGCCGACCATTCCGCGGTGTGAGTTCTCCATGCCGGATATGCGGCTCACACAGCGCTCAGTTCGCAAAGCACTCCTCTTCCTGGACATTCACAAGTCGAGTGGCCTGACGGAATCCCTCCAATTGTGCTGAGGACATGTGCTCCAGAGTTGGCACTGGTTGTAGTGCACCTTCTCCGGTACCCCTACTCCCTAGACGTAGTCCCGAAATCAGGGAAGACGGCTTTCATCCGCCCAATCCCCCAAAAAGGCGACCGCTTAAATCCGTCTAACTACAGGCGTATCTCATAGTTCCTTGTTCTCCAAAATAATGAAACCCATTACTGCCAGCTCATGCGGCACCTCGAGGTTCACCAGCTGATTAGTGACCACCAATACGGTATTTGTTGGGGTCGATCAGTTGCTGATCTTCCGATCTACCTTACTTCTGGGTCGCGGCGTGAGTAAACAAGTTAAATAAAGCCTTCTGTAAATTTTATCTAATAAAAACAGTTAAAGTAAATTATTAGCCATATATTTGGTTAAATTAGTTAAAGTGAAATCTAAATTACATGTGAAAGTGTAATCCAAAGAAAATGATATAATAATAACAGCTAAAACAAAAATTAATATTAAGTGCTTGAACATCAATTCGACATAAGAATTAACTATAAAAGTGCTTAAAAGTTTTGTAAATCCCTATGGACAACAGTTTATAGTTAATAAAATAATTTTTCAGTGCATAAAAAGATCAAATAATCTTTTGAAAAGTGTATGTGGTAAGTATAAATCGTTACAAAATTCAAAAACCAGTCAACTCATTTGTGAACAAAAATATTTTACGACATCTATCGACGTGTCGTTAAACTAGCACAGTTGATCGATATTATAATACTAATACGGTACTATGACAAGCCGAAAGAGGGCACTGAATAACATTACTATACAGAAAGAAAATTTACAAAAACTTGAAGTTTATAAAGACTGAAATGGAGTACCAAAATGTTAACTTTCGTTCTCAAAAGACCAAAAAATTAAATGAATCACCAAACATGTCATTTATATCGACCAACTTAGATTATCTGGCAAGAAGCTTGCCAGATTTTTTCCACTGAACAGTTATATAACGAGGACAGTGAGTGCTACAAAGAGCAAATATTAAAATTACAGAAGCAACTACAAATAGCGCATGCTGAAATAGATAATTTAAACTCGGAAAACAGCAAATTAATGAACATAGACGGAGAATTCTGCAGTTTAACTGTAAGAATATCCACTACCTCATAACGTCCATCTTTTTTCATGATTGCTTAACATTGAATAAAACCAACTTAACGGATTTCATCACATTTAAATTAACTTGTTTTTAATTCCTGACTTTTTGGGTGCTTTAGTGCCACGGTCACGGCAGGGATAAATATAAGAAATAATAGGTTTAATAAATTAAATTAATCGCGATCCGTAAAATTAGTTTATTTAACAATATAAGTATGTTTTGTATTTAAAATATAGAAATATCCGGAATCCTTTTGGAAGTGTTTAGATACTCATACCAACCACTGTATTTGTATAAACAGATTGAAAGGGTATTAAAAACGAGCCTTTGTTATCATTGTAAAAGTTTCAGATCGATACATATCTTGTTTGTGATCTCACAGCTTCCTGCCTGTGAACCGGAAATTATGAAATGTTTCATTTTGTTTATAATTTGAAAACGTTTTATCTAAGTTTGACACTAAATGACAACCTTTTTTAAAGTTTAATAGAATAAAATGTCCTCCAGTGCGAAGTTCCGTAACTACGACCAGTCTCAACGCAGTCTAACTATCTGCGCAAGACAGGATTATAAAGCCCAAGTGTACACGAATTCGCAGGTGCAATCTCTACTCCCCCATTCTCAATTACCTAATGGCAGGGTACGTACCGCAAACTGAAAAGGTCGTGAGTTCGATCCGCCATTCGATTACTGTCGTGACCACTCCTAATAAAAGCATTTTAAGCTTATCAGGAGAAGTTAAAGGGAATATTAGTTATGTTAAATAGCATTGTCATTACTAATTTACCTTTTTACTAAGGCTAGTATTAAACATATTTCACAAAAATAGTCCGATGGGATGGTAATGCGACACGACCAGAGAGAGATTAGGCACAGGATTTTTTAAATTTAATTTTTTAAATTTTAAATTGTGCGACAACTGACTGTTTCATACTAGCCTCCTCAATACTGATATTCTGTGACATACCCAGGTATCGGTATGTTTCAGCCCTGGAAAGGGTCTTTAAGTTGACGGGGTAATAAATCTATGCCCTCAGAGTTAGCAACCCTACGTCTTTCATCATGGAGGACCGCACACATATCCGTTCCTGTAGTGGTGCTGTAAGAATATCCACTAGCCCATACCCCAAATCCCATGTATGTCGTAAGAGGCAACAGAGGGTAAAAAATCAGGAGATGGACAGCAACGTCTTCTTTATAACGACTAAAATTGAAAAACGCAGTTGCCAACCCACTTGCCAAGCGTGGCAACTATAGCAAATGTCCCCTCTATGTGGCAATCTATGGGGGAGGCCTATGTTCAGCAGTGTACTTTAATATACTATGACGGTAACAGTTCTGTACCCAGATCGGCAACGGGCAGTAGGATCAATTGTATTTTTAAAATTATAATAAAATTATTTCTTTTTGTTTATTTAAGCTAGTGACAAACGAACTTGCAGTTCATCCGATGGTAAGTGGCTTCTGCAATCCGTTAACACTTGCAACCAACTTCAAACAACGAAGACTAAAGATGCTTCGTCACCTCTGAGGACTGAAATGAATTAAAAAACTATATATCCTTTTTTTCAAACTTTACACTTGGTGGGAGTTTGATCCGTATGCAAAATGGGGAAACTAGAACTTCGTGCGGTTATTTAAATATAAATTTTTCTACGAAAAGTGTTCTTAAAGAACTGCAGCTTACTTTGGCAGACAAAGCTCCACAAAGCTCCGTCTTGTTTTACAGTGACATAATCATTCTTCTTCTTCTTCTTCTCCCTGGCTATTGTCCCATTTTAATTGGGATCAGCCCTCCTAGTAATCTTGCGCCACATCGTGCGATTGTGTGTTGTCCTTTCTGATATGTTAGTAGATTTCAGGTCGTTTTTTAGTGTTTGCAGCCAGGTTATTGGTGGTTGTCCACGGCCTTTCTTCCCCTCTTCTATGTTCATAACTCTTTTAGTCATATGGTCATCATCCCGTCTCATTACGTGTCCGTACCAGCGTAGACGCTTTTCTCTAAGTTTTTCGTGCACCATAGCAACCTTAAAACTACCACGAATGTAATCGTTTCTTATTTTATCTGTTCTAGAAACTCCTCCAGACCAACGTAGCACTTTAATCTCAGTGACGTGAAGTTTCTGTTCATCCGTCTTTCTCATCGGCCAGCACTCAGATCCATATAGCAGAGCTGGTCTTACTGCTCTTTTGTATACATTGCCCTTTATTTTAGTAGGCATACGGGAGTCGCATAGAATGCCAGACAGCGATCTCCATTTTAACCAAGCTGTTTGGGTTCTATTTTGTATGTCACTTTCTATACATGCCTTTGGTACTACAATGGATCCGAGATATTTAAACTCTTCAACTCTCTTAAGAGGACTTCCTTCAATAGAAGGACATGGAATAACAATAATATTGGCATTAGAAAAGTTACAGTACATATATACAGTCTTCTCTCTATTGACTCTCAACCCTCTTCTTTCTAAGCACTTCTGCCATATTATCAGGTCTGATTGTACTTCCGCCATCGATTCGGCTATAAGTACTACATCATCAGCGTATATAAGTGACCACGGTGCTGGTTTCTGAATGTCCGCAGTGATGGACAGTCCATTACTAGGTTGAATAGAAGAGGGCTTACGGTCGAACCCTGGTGAACCCCTACTCCGACTTCGAATGATTCACTTGTCCCTGCTGGGCTGACCACTTTTGTAATTACATCGTGGTACAGATCTTTGAGGAGTACAATATAATGCTCCTGCACCAATTGCGCCCTTAGTGCTTGCCAGATTAGTTCTCGAGGAATTCGGTCGAACGCCTTTTCAAGGTTAATGAAAATAAGATGAAGATCTTGTTGGCGTGACTTGTACTTCTCCATAAGTATTTTTACTGAGTGAATTGCATCTGTAGTGCCCACGCCGCTAGTGAATCCTCATTGGTTCGGTGTAATTTTTGTAATTTTTGCCAGTCTTTTGACGAGGACACATTCCCAGATCTAAGGGTCTGAGAAGTTAGTTTAATTGCTCTATAATTTTCACAGTCCGCAACATCACCTTTATTTTTGTATAGAGGTATCAAATTGTTGTTTCTCCACATATCCGGTATTTAAGTACTTTTAAGGATTACATTAAATAGATTTGTCAGCCATGCTATGCCGGTATTGCCCACATTTTTCCATAGTTCAGCTGGAATCTCATCCGGTCCGGTTGCTTTTCTATTTTTCATTCTTTGAATGGCTGCCTTTACTTCCTGGGGTGAAATTTCCTCAATTGGTCCTTCCGTGGATCCGAGGGATGTGAGTGGTTCCTGTGGAATTTTCTCATTCAGTAGTGTTTGGTAGTATTCTCGCCATCTCTTACTAATTTCTTTGTTTGCGGTTAACAATTTACCCGATGAGTCTTTGATATCTATGTTACGTTTGATATCTTTTGTTTGGTTATTTCGATGTTTTGCTAATTTAAATATTTCTGCGTCTGATTTTGTATTTTCTAATTCTTTGTAAAAGTGATCTTTGGATAGTGCTTTTGTTACTGCAACACATTTTTTAGCTCTCTTTTTAATTATATTGTAATCCAGCCGATCGCTGTCACTTTTTGATTGTTGCCATTTCTTGAAAGATTCTTTCTTCTCAAATAACAGAGATTTAACATTCTCATCCCACCAAGTAGGATCTTTATTAATCCTCAATTTTTCTTTTGTAATACCTAGGGTTGTTCTGGCGGTTTTTAGGCAAAACATGTGGAATTTGTTCCATAGAGTGTTGCTGTCTTTTGGGACTTGAAGAGTATCTTTGAATTATTTATCAACCTGATCAATAAATAAAGTGCCTTTATCCTTGTGTATGTTATACCATTTTATGCGGGGTTCATGATTTTGATATTTCTCTTTTGTATTCCAGTTTGGCATTTTCAGACAGGTTACCAGTAGTCTGTGTTGGGTTGTTAGTGGAATCCCTGGACTTTACAGTGGTACAGTGGACTTTACAGTCCCTAAAATTGCGGAGAATCGATCTGTCACAAAGAAAAAACTCTATTTGAGAGGCCGAACCACCACTTTTGTAGGTGATGAGATGTTCATCTTTTTTTTGGAAGTAAGTGTTAACGATCGGGAGATCAAATTGGGTCGCTAGATTTATTATATCCTGACCTTGGCTATTAGAGGTGCCATATCCAAAATTTCCATGTATGTTTGAGTTTTCAGGTGCTTGAATACCTACATGGCCATTCAAATCCCCCTGCTATAATTTTTTCTCGTCTAAAGGAACGAAAAGGTCTTCTAGGTTTCCCCAGAACAGATCTTTTTCTTCATTGCTACATCCAACTTGAGGGGCATATACTGAGACTATGTTAAGAGTTAATTTGTTGTCTAAAGCTAATTTCACGTACATAATTCTGTCGCTTATTCTTTCTACTTTGATTATTCGTTGTTGTAATGTTTCGTCGAGGATGATGCTGATTCCGTTCCTTGTCCAAGATGTGCCGTTATACAATAGTTGATAGTTTCTACCAATATCCCTGGATTTTAACCCTTTCCATTTGAGTTCGTGTATACAACATATGTTAATATTTCGTGCATGCCATATGTTTGCTAATTCTTGACTGCATACGGTAAGGGAACCGATGTTCCATGTGGCTATACGCAAATTATTCGCGCTGCGTTTTGTTTCGTCGCTTACAGGGGACGCCTTAGCATTTTTCGCTTGGGATCGTATTTGGTCGTCGCTTGAGGGGTACGCCCTAGCCCTTATATTTTTTCTTTTATGCTTTGCTTTCATACTAGGAGATTTTTTTATTTTGGCAGTGTATTTTTACGGCCGGTTGCCACCTGACGCCAAGACTGTCACCCCCTTCCAGGGTGCGGGCGCCGCCGTTGACTCATCATGAGCTTATCCGCCGCCGTCCCTTCTGTAGTGCTCCAGCCTAAGAAAACAGCACTTCTCACAATCTTAACTACAAATATGTTGAAGCAGCTCGTAGCAGGGGTTTGATAACGGAGTTTCCTTCTCCGGCCTGTTGGTCCGCGGGAGGTATTTTATTTCCCTCCTACCCGACAGCGATGCCGAGTGTTCCCCTATCCGCCGCCTGGGGACGCGCTCTCTAGGTGTGAGGCTCACCCCGAGAGCCTTTTTTTAGAGTCGCTTACATTGTTACTACAAAGTCTAGTATTGACGCAACGTAACTACTCGAGAATGAAATATACAAGAAAGAGAACTTTACATAGCTTAAGTATTTGCGTTTTGTCTTCTAGACTTGAGTATATTTCGTTTATTTCCATTCTATGTAAAGGAGTTTCTCGAAATTCAGAGCTTGCGCGTATTTCAAGGGAGTAATGTCTGTAAACTTCACCGAGTCTTTCCCAGCCGTAATGGAAACTTGAATTTTGAAATCTGTAGTGCTAACTGCGAATTAAATATGAAAATTATGTAATTTGTAAAACGTATATTTATTTTTTACAAGAATACATGTTCCTTAACTGCTCTTTTTTTATAAAACTTAAGTGACATACAAACTTACAGTCCATCTTATGGTAAGTAGCTACTGTAGTCCATGGACACCTGCCGCCAACTTCATACAAAGAAGGTTATGCATTGTCTCCTCTGAAGAATAAGATGGAATACCTTAGACAATGTAATTATACTGGCTCTCTTTAACCTTCAGACTGATACACGGTAGTGCAAGCTCACACACCAGTGCAACAAACTATTTAACGTCGGAAATAGGTAGAGTTCGGTACTACTCCAGACAGATTGTTAGGCAGTTAAGGAGTTTTACCAGCTAGTGTTACCAGCGACTGGTAATCATAATGTTTTCTGTCTAGAAATTCTTGGTAGCAGCTAGGAGTCAGGAAGTTGGCGGTTCTTCATCCCCGTGTTCGGAAAGCACATAAATCCGTCGGTTCTGGGTCTGATCTCTCTCCCATTGTTCTATCGAATAGTAAGAGTGAAGAAATAGAGAGAGCATCTGTGCTTATACATTCAGACACTCTAATCCTGTCCTGCGCAGATGGCTAGTCTCCGTTAAGACTGGCTGCCGTTACCGAAATTTGAGCGTGGACGACATTTTAAGAATTCAAGTGGAAGTGTGTGGTATGCCGAATCGAATAGTGTGAGCGAGGGAATTGAAAATGCACCTGTGTTTGCGCAGCTGGGGCTGGTCTCCATTGAGACTGACGTAGTCCTGTACCACTTACATCCAACGACTACATGCGTTTCTTAAAAGATCATCACTTCATTTTGTAGAGGCCGTCCTACACTACCGATTGCCGGTACGAAGTTGCCACTCGAGAAACTTTCTTCTTCTTATTGACTCTTCTATGACCGGCCTAATGCCACTTCAGCTTACTGATCAGTTACTCTAGGTCTACTGCGGATATCTTTATTACAATTTATCTAATTCATGGAATTCAACTAGATAAATTGTTTCCTATTAGCGCTTCAAAGCACTACTTCACAAGATCTTCGATGTAAAACTCAATTCCTATTGAAATTCAGTGCAAACTGAACATTAATAGCCATAACGAAGTGAGTAGATGTAGTGTCGCTGCATAAGACTTTCATAGATAATGAAATTGAGGACAATTTCATTTTCAAATTCCTTACATTTTACAAAGTAATAATAACATTTTACGTAGACTGTGCATTGACGGTGTAAAAACATACACTACCCAATATCGTCCTTGGTGGTGGTGGGGCAACAAGAAGCAACAGTGGGCAACTGAATCATTGTTAAGATGTGTACGTACCGTTATATTAAATATACAGTGCATTTTATTTTATGAAATTATTATTAGGTAGTTATTATATGAAGTAGTATTATGCTATGTAGAGGCGGTGTGGGAATATCCACTACCCCATATCGTCCTGAGGGGGTCGTAAAAGGCGACAGAGGGAATCAAGCCAGGAGATGGGCATAAAAACTTGAAATATTGCGGCCAACCCGCCTACCAAGCGTGGCAATTATGGTAAATATCCCATCTGTGAGGCAATCTAAGTGTGAGACCTATGTATCAAAGCTTCGCTGAAATCTAGCCCTCTTGTCATCCGCGGCGACGCACAGTCGCTGATGCTTCTGAAGTCATACACTATGTCTAAACACTGACTTCTGAAGCTTTTATCTGAAAATTATTTTATTCGACTTAGATGCTTAAAGTCGGTTTTTACTTTCCGCACATCGCAATATCACAAGCACATTTCAATTAAAATTCGTCTCAAATAATCTCTCTTGTAAGTAGAACAATCCTCGACACCTTTTATTTTTCAGTCATGTATCAAATGGGAAATTGTATATGCACGTACGATTTCGGGGAACGTTTTGTCAAATTTTCCGTATATAGTAGGTACGTTTCAATGTCTAACTTGAGGTGGCCTAGGTTTTTGATGAATGATGCGGTGAGTGATAAAAATAGCACGACCGAGCCGACCTAGATACCAATCGAGGTTTTTATTATAATTATATTTATTTAATTTAGGATTCTAGATATACCCGAGGTCCCATAAGCGTGTAGATTTAATAGTTTGTGAGTTATAGAGGGTTCGAAGGTAGCTCGAAATAACTTGTGTAAATAATGTACACACTACTACCCTATTCTTTTTCGAAGTTGGCTAACCCACTGCCGTATGGCTGGAAATTGTTTGCGTAAATATACGCACGACTGTAGTGTCACCCTTCTATTTCGAAATTTTAGCACAAAATGAGTCAGCACGATCGGGGAGGCACCACGCTCTTATATAATACCAGCGTAAGATAGCAGCTTAATGCTGCTGTGTTTTTTGTATGGTGAGTGAAGATAATCGGAAACCCATTTTACTAGTAACACATCCGCATTTTAATTTTTATTCAAGGTCAAATATAGGCTGACCGGATTTTTTCTTACTATTAGGTGAACTGATTATTCGTTTGCCACACTTACTTCTATCTATAAAATGAAAAAATAACACGAAATTTAGAAGCGATCTCTTTGCGCATTCTTGAGCTCCCATGACTCGAGAGTTTAATTAAATGGTTAAACGAACTTACCTTAAGTGAAGTTCAACCATAATTATACGAAGCTCCTTGTCCTAGATATTCTTAACAATTGTAGTACGCCGCATTCCGCGCCAGCATCACAATTTATCAAAGCTCGCTAAAAAAATTTTAAAGCAGTATATCTGGCAACACTGTATCAACCCGTCCGTCAATGCAACTTCATTATGTTTAAAGCAAGGAATTAGATGAGCAACCCTAACACAGGGAGGGTTGGGCCGGGAGTACCGTCTAGGACAAGGAGCTTCGTATAATTATGTTTAAACTTCACTTAAGGTAAGTTCGTTTAACCATTTAATTATACTCCCTCCTTTTCCTAGACATTCTTAACAATTGTAGATGTTTGAAGACAGGGTTGCGAATTTATAATACCAATGAATGGAAATTTGCAATTTTCCTTATTTTATAAAAAATGTTGAACATATTGCCTGTATAGTAAATTTAAATTAATAACATAAATAAATTATCGTTATTTCATGACATTTCCTTATACACATAAGGCCAGCTTGATTTCAGCAGAAGTGGCCCTGTGGAAGAATTATGACTGAAAAAGAAAACAATCTGGAATATCTATTCCAGTTTAATTTTAACATCTTATAACTTACTTAAGAATACTATTCTAAGTGGGTTAAATTTATCACTATCTTGTGTTCTGTTTTCTATTAAAATATTCACAAGAAAGGCTCAACCCCTTCTCATTTATTTTTTCCCAGGCAAACCCTGTTGAAGTGAAATTCTATCTATATCTTAACTATACATCTGAGCTACCGTTTGAATAAATGTAATATTTGTTGAAGGACCATGTATGTATATTATAACCTATAACTCATCACTGCTCAGCTTGTTACTAGTTTTGTAATTTTCTGTATTCTCAATATTTATTGCAATATTCTGTAGTTAGTAATCTAAAAGTAACTTATTATTAAGTCTATTTTTATAACTCAAACCTAAGTAAAAGGCACAATGGCCCATGAAAGAAAATCATTACACTTACTACAATTTGGTACGATAAAGAATTAATTATTTTATTATTTTATAATTTATAGTATTTGACATAGGAGAGTTCACTATAATTCTTGGTATGAATTTTGGAGTGAATCTTGGAGTGCCATATTTTACAAAATACTTCACTAATGTAACATGACACAGTAGTATGATTATCTTTATATAGGCAGTGTTAATAATAATTTGTTATTTTATTCAAAATAAATAATTCATTTTTTCACATTTACTGCTCATGTGAAAAAAAACCGCTTTATAGTTTATAGTAACAGCGCTTTAATGTTAATTCAAAACCATTCTAACCTCAAAGTGTTAGCTCTAAAAGGTCTGAATAGTTAACCGTGTCTATCCTCTATGTGATAGCTGTAACGGTTTAAAGCCTGCAGTGATTTCTTCCAAGTCATAGTCCATCTTAATGTCTTCCTTCAAGTGGTAATGCTTTCAATTCAAATCTGTCTAACCTCAAAGTGTTAGCTCTAAGATTTGAATAGTCAACTGTGTCTATCCTCTATGTCATAGCTCTAACAGTTTAAAGCCTGCAGTGATTTCTTCCGAGCCGTAGTCCATCTTAATGTCTTCCTTCAAGTGATATTGCTTTCAATTCAAACCTGCCTAACCTCAAAATGTTAGCTCTAAGGTTTGAATAGTCAACCGTGTCTATCCTCTATGTGATAGCTCTAACGGTTTAAAGCCTGCAGTGATGTGTTCTGAGTCCTAGCCCATCTTAATATCTTTCCACTAATGATAGCATCTTATATGTGAATTAAGATCTGTCTACCTTCTAAGTCATAGCGGTAAGGTGTGAATAGTTAACCGTGTCTATCCTCATAAATCAGAATAAGACAGCTCTAATGCATAGCATTTTAAATAACTTATGCTAGATATTTCTCAACAATTTTAAGTTTACAGTAATTACTTCTGCCTCTCTGCACCGCTTAATATCTACCAGTAGTATTTTTTCGTTCTTATTTTATTATATATACATAATCCATGTATATATTCTAAGTGACAGTTCTAACGGTCTGTATATAGCATCTATATAACTCCTGTTAGATATTTTTCCCAGCAGTTTTAATTCAATAGTGCTTTTGCATCCCTATGTCCTCAGTATTATACTTTTTCTATTTCTTCAATACTGTCCGAAACTACGTGCATGTCAAAAGTGGGAATAGTCTTGCCCAACTTTCAAATCACTGATATGTTGGTATATTTTGCTACCTTGATATCCGGTGATCATGTGGGGGTTCTCTTACGTTGATAATTTTTGGACTTCTTTTGCCAAACCCTTGTGAGACTTTCTAGTACTTTTACATCTATAATTTGTAACAAGTTTTTCATTATGTTATACTCATAATATTGAGCCCTTTGTATTAAAACTATACCATTAATTATCTTTATTTGATTGCTTCTAAATCTCAGTACCACAAAATATTTTCTCATATGAAAAAAAAAACAAAACAAAAACCTATGGTTTTTTGACTCATAGACATTAAGAGGAAATACATAAAAGAAGAATCGTCCCCCAATCTAATATAACTGCCATGGTTTCTGGGTCATGCCTACAGAACCCCATTGTTAAGTATATAATAATTTTATTATTTCTCGTTACTAACTTGATCAAGTTTTAGCTTTGACACTGCTTTATGATCTTGTTGAATAGACTTGAAAGACTTCTTCTGACTGTTTTTTGTTTACTTGGCTCAATTTTAAATTGGATGTTAAATTTCCATATTTTTATTTAATTTAAAGTATTGAATCCTCAATAGGTAAGAATAGAACCCTCTCTATCTTGTTAATATATGAAGCAGGTTTTTATCAACTCGGGGTAAAATTGTAAAACATAAGTATTATTTAGTTGTAGTAAGTTTACTATTCATTATAACTATATTGTTTTGCTCAAAGTTTTGTATTGTATTCTACCATTCCCAAAAAATATAAGCATATACTACTTTAATATTGAATAATATCTATGTAATTTATTCGCAATGAAGGACTAAAACCCAAATTTTGTCTCATTCCATTGTTTCTCTCCATCCAGTTGAGAAGTGTCAATTTATATTTCAAAAGGTTTTACGTGTTTAATGTTTTTTTTTTTGTAATATTATTAACTACCATCTAAGGTCAGAAATTTTCCACTGAATATATATTACATAACATTGTATATACATTATTATATATAATAAGGTTTAAAGCACAACATTATTAACCTCATTTTACTAATAGCAACCAAAATGGGTTATATAAAAATTTTATGATATAAATAGTGACTAAATATGCACAATATATTTAGTCACTATTTATATCATAAAATTTTTATAGTTCTTAAGTATTTTTACATAATTTCCTCTTACTACAACAATTTATTTTGTTGTTAACATATTTTGGCAATCAGTGTATGCATCTGTCAGCATAACTCTATTGTGCTTTTACCATACCTAGTTTTAGTTATGAAGGTGATAATAATAACATGATAGGTATGAATGATACCATACTTAATTTTACTGAATAAATCCATCTTTATTTTATTTTTTAATTATTACTTCACATATTACTTATTTTTAACTTGTCATAACTTTTTAATATCTTACAATAGACTATTTCCTATAATTATTTTTAAATTTCTTTTTAATTGTTTAATTTACCACTGTTTTAATTATCGAAGTATGTAAGTTTTATATTTTCCCCGATTGATATTTTATGTACCGCTGTAGGCCATTAATGCATTTGTAACTCATCATTCTATTTAAAACCTAATGATGCTAAACACTTCTTTCTTCCTTGTAACTTAGGTTATATTAAATTACATATTACAGCTTGAATGTAATAATGTGCCTATGTTTAATGTCAATTAATTAATTAATTAATTAATATATATTTCTCTATATTATTTTCTCGTCTTATTATATTAATTGTTGTATAATAATTATTATATTATATTCGTTTTACTATCTCAATAATAATAATTTATTGTTTATCTTCTTTACTGAGTTTTTTAATTATATTTTGTTAATTTTTTAAAATTGACAATAATCTAAGTCATGAAACATTTTACAGGCTATCTGTTGTCTTTTTATTATTCTTTTAATAATTTAACAAATTTATTGTAATTCAATCTGATGCTTACAATACTATTTTTGTTTTGCATATCTATCAAATCTGGTTTCATTGGCACCGTGCGGAGCCAAATATATATCACAAGGGATATAATTTAAATAATAGGTTTGGTTCAATCTTTCAGATTTTTCTAAACAGCCTAAATGCTTATTTTTTACTCACTTTTTGCTTACTTATATTTTAAGTGTATTTAACTTGTAACCTTTTGATATTCCATATCAAGGTAAAACAGTTCTCATATTACATTTTTTCTTACTTCCATGTCATATTATCCACCCATCCATTGCAGTCTACAAAAGTTCACAGCTGCACATAGGCCTATCAATACCAAAATGCCTGATAGAGGGGTGTCATATTATACATACATATAATCACGCCTCTTTCCCTTAAGGTAGGGAGAGACCACTTCTTTCCACTTGCTACGATCCTTACATACTTGTTTCGCTTCGTCTACTTTCATTATTCCCTTCATACATGCTCTACGGTTTAGGGTACTCTTAACCTGGCCTTTTTTCAAGACGTCCCTAATTTGGTCTAGAAAAGTCCGCCTAGGTCTACCCCTTCCAGCACTTCCATTCACACTCGCCTTATACACTTTTTTCGTCAATCGTTCTTCATTCATTCTCTCGATGTGGCCAAACCATCTCAGCATAAATTTCTCAATTTTTGTCACTACATCTTCTTTCAGACCACAACGTTTCCTTATCTCACTATTTCTTATCCTGTCACTCCGTTTAACTCCTGTCATACTTATTAATGCTCTCATCTCAACTGCATTCATTCTACTTTCATGTTTCTTCTGCCATACCCAACTTTCACTTCCGTACATGAGTGTCGGAACCAACACCCCCTCATGCACAGCCAAACGAGCCTTGTTAGATACTTTCCGACTGCTCATAAAGGAGTGCAAAGCTCCATTCACCATGTTTCCTGCATTCACTCTTCTTTCGATATCACTCTCACACTTTCCATCTCTTGTAAACTTTATTCACACAAACTCTTTCACCTGTTCAATTTGTTCATCTTCAATCACGATATTGCAGTCTGTCACTGCCTCATCTTTTTCAAACATCATCACTTTCGTCTTCTTTACATTCATCTTCATTCCCTTTCTAACAAAAGCTCCACTCATAGCAGTTACCATCTCCTGCAACTCCTCGGCCGAAGATGCAAGTAATACTTGGTCATCAGCATAGAGAAAACATTTGACGAGTAACTCATTCATTCTCAACCCACTTTCATTCTCTTTTTAATCTGTCAAACAATTGTCCATGAACAGATTAAACAGCCACGGTAACGCTACACATCCCTGTCTAACACCTTTTTCGATATTAAACCATTCAGTGTATGCCCCGTTTATCCTTACACAAGCACTAGAATCCCTATAAAGAGATTGCAATGCTCGTATGAGGACACTGCTCACACCGTTCACGGACAGTGCTGACCACAATTCATTCCTCACCACTCTATCATAGGCCTTTTCTAGATCTACGAAGGCGCAGTAGACTTTCTTGTTTTTAGCCAAACACTTTTCGGCTATGCACCGCAAAGAAAAGACCTAATCCGTACATCCCATTCCCTTTCTAAAACCCGCTTGTGCATCCCATATTTTCTCGTCTGTTTCATTCACAACCCTTTCAATCAATACTTTCGCATATAATTTACCGACGTACGCTAAGAAGGCTTATACCACGGTAATTTATGCAGTCCTGCCGTGACCCTTTTCCCTTATACAATGGCACGATTACGACTTTGCACCAGTCTCCCGGCACTTGCCCATTTCGCCAGCACAGATTGAAAAGGCGGTACAGCTGACTAGCCACCAGGCCCTGTCCAGCCCTCAGCATCTCGACGGTGATCCTGTCATACCCTGCAGCCTTACCTAATCTAATACTTTTCAACGCTTTTACTATTTCATCCATGCTTATCTCATTTTCATCAACATTTATATTCGTTTCCGTGGAAGGTGGCAGATGCTGTACCTGCACTTCCTCTCTTCAAACAAACTTTCAAAATACTCTTTCCATCTCTTTAACACACATTCTTCTCCTTTTATAATGCTCCCATCTTGACTCTTGATTGTACTCAGCTCCGAGGTAAAAGTTTTTCCTCTGGCTGTTTTGATGGTTTTCCAGAAAAACTTAATGTTTGACTGGAAATCTTCAGTGAGCCTCCTATCGAAATCATCTTTTTCGTTCTTCTTTCTTTTCTAGACACAGTTTCTTTCGCTGCTGTTTTCAATCTTTTATACTTCGTTCTTGCTTCCTTTATCTCGTCATCCGTTGCCTTTTGAACTTTTTTGGTTAGCTTTTGTTGCTAACCAATCCAACCACGCTTTCTTCTTTTCTTGCACAACCCTTTGTACATCATTATCCATCCACACGTTATCATTCTTTCTCATTTTCCTTCTTTTAGCTACCCCGCATACCTCAATCGCAACATTTACAACCCCTTTCTTAAATGTCTCCCACAAATCTTCAATCACTCCTATCTCTTCTATCCCTTTCCAACTTTCTTTCAGTTTCTCTACATACTCGTCTTTCTTTTCTTTTTCTTGTAAATTTTCCACTTTTACTCTGTCCAAAACACTCGTAGGCTCGGCCCCTCGGTGTCGCCACCATTTAAAGAGGCCACGCATTCGGGCTATGACCAGGAAGTGGTCTGTGTCGAGGCCTACACCGCGGTATGCCCGAGTGTCTAGCACTTTCTTCTTCAGTCTTTCATCCACAATTACAAAATCAATCATACTTCTAGACTCACCCTCATCTCTTGTATACAGATGGATCTTTTTGTGGTCAAACATTGTGTTGGTCACGCACAGATTCCATTCCAAGCATACTTCAAGCAGGCTTCTCCCATTGTCATTCACTCTCTCGTCCCCAAACATACCCAGAACTCCTTCATACCCATCACGCTTTACTCCAACCCATCCATTAAAGTCCCCTAACATCACGATCCGTTCATTCTCTCCGCATTTATTCAAGACCTCTCTCATGCTATCCCAAAATTCGTCTCTCTCTTGTTGTGATTTTAGTGACCCACCCCCACGCAGATCCGTCGGTGCATAGACCCCAAGGATAAACAAGGGGGTGAGTCCGACTTTTAACCTAATCCAGAGGAGTCTTGGGCTTACACATTCATGCTCCATCACACATTCAACCATTCGAGATGAAAGAATCACACCAACTCCCTGACAGCCTCGGCTGGTTTGGGGGACTCCCGACCAGTATGCCATGTAGGGGCCATGAACCGTGGTGTCACATCCTTTCCTCTTGGTTTCGTTCACGCACAGAATATCAATGCAACGTTCATCCATCATCTGACATACTCCATCTACCTTACCATCCATCCCTCCTCTTACATTCAACGTAGCGAAGCGGCTCTCCGTGGGCCGCTTTTCGCCCCCGCGAGAAACGAGAAGTGATGGGTGGCGAACCACATCACCGCCATTTTTTATGTAGCCATGTAGCTTATTATTTTTTATTTTATGTGTCTACAAAATAATATGTATTAATATACTGTCGTTAAATTTAAAAATGCATCTATTAAATCCCATTTGTTTGGGAATTAACAATTTTAAGGACTAGCAAACTGACTCTCCCTTACACACCGGATAATTTTGTCCCAGAATTCAGTTATTATTTCTAACTTGTTCTGCCAATTTTTTGTGGACTTAAAGGTTTACATAACCTTAATAAAACCATGAGTTAAGTTTATTTATAGCCACTCATTTCTTTTCATAATCAGGATTTTCTGATACTAAAGAAAGTTTAGTTGTAATCTCAGGGTATACAACTAAATCTCAGGGTGTATAATTTCCGGGTCTGCTGCGAAATACATATTAAATATCTTCAACCGATATATTCCTAGAATTCAAGCATAGAATGTTTGTGTAAGCTACGTACTGCTTACTTAGCATAAAATGTAGATAAAAAGAATTTATTGAAGTCTAGAAGACGGAACGAGAACACTTAAAAGCTGCTCAAAGTTCTTTTGTCTAATGAAACTTGTCGTTTCTGATAATATCGTATTCATCGCCGAATTCGCTTATTTTATTCACAAATATCCACTACCACCTGAATTGTTCCAATATTTTTAAGTTATCAAAGAAATTAGTTTATAATAAGACCGTGTCATGTGTCAATCCAACCCATAAAATGACCAAATTAATAATCCAGATTCTCTTTTTTCAGTGTATTTTCGAATATGGAACATTCCTGCATGACACAGTAGAATTTGTATTAAATTAAAATTTCGTTACCGTTAGAGCCCATTAAGGTCTCCTGCTGAACACAGGCCTCCCTGTAGATTGTCTTATAGGAGGGATATTTGCCATAGTTGTCACGCACGGCAAGCGGGTTGGCAACCGCAGTTTTTATTTTAATTCGTTTCTAAAAATCCTTTATTTACAATATATGATGCTGGCACTCCCCTAGTCTCATTTCCTAAAAACAAGTCATTAGCTAAAAGTCAAGCATGAATGTTACCACGTATCAGATAATTTTATCATACCAAAATATTACTAAAGCTGAAATATTCACGAAATTGCCTATATATACTGCTTGGAAGAACTACTGTTTCCATTGCAGTCAAAACTAAATGGCATTGATTTTGAAACTCAGCCAAGATTTGATTACATTAAGCTCACAATTTGAGGTTTATATTACTATCGTAAGAGAATCCACTATCCATATCTTCCCGGGGATGATATTCTTATAAGGCAATCTATGTTGAAAGCCTGTTTATGTGACTTTTATGGGCTCTAATGATGATGATGATGATGATGATGCTGCTCCGTTTTTCTTACTCAAATTGTAATAGTATAGAATATGTTTATAATTATGAGGTGTAATTTCGTCACAGATACTGATCAATGGCATGAACGACTTTAACACCGAGGGGTTCCGTAGGAGAATATGTTTTGAAATGAAAAAATGAAATGAAAAAACACCTTTACACATAATTTAGCAGCGATTCTCACACTAGGCACGTAGACCTGTATCGTGAGAGCCATATACACATGTTAACAAAAAAAAAACAGAGATTTGTGCACGGCTGACTTTACAAAGTTTTACCTTTAAACATCTTCTCCAATTTATTTATGGTCTATAAATATAAACACATACTTAAACATATATACACAACATTAAATATATTATATATATACATCAAAAAAAAAAATATACATACATACACACACATATATATTATAATTTGTTAATATTGCAGTATTTTAAATTTGCAATACTGCTATAATAACAATATCAATATCAATATTGGGCACGTAGCTACTATGACAATGTTTGAAACAGCTTTTCTGTTTGCTCATAACTGAGCGTAAGCAACCAATTTCGTATTTTTATTCTAGCTGTGTTCGTCGAGCAATCTCTTATGTCGCATGCCTTCATAACTTTATTATAAATTAGTGTTTCAATGAATGGACTAAATCGTTTCGCGAAAGCTGTGCGAATGCTTGGTAATGGCATTTGAAACACACGTTTTTTCATCAGCTCACTGTATTTATGTGAGCTTAATATTTTTCTATGAACACATGTAGCCACACATAAGACAAATAGCTGCCGAACTGTTAGTACTTTAATATCTGTGTACAGTTTAGCTGTTGGATACCTGTATTTCTTGTTAAGCATAACTTTCAGGACCGAACGTTGAGCTCTCTCAATTTTTAACATGACTGTTTTGGAAGCGCTTCCCCAGCAAGTAATACTATACGTTAACAGAGACTGAGATAAGGCATAATAGATAGACATTAATGTGCTCAGGGGTGCAGAGTTTCTCAGCCGTCTCATGATGTAAACTATGTTACGAATTCTCGCTACCAATGCCGATATATGCGCCTTGAAGTTAAGGTTGTGATCAATTAATATACCCAGGTATTTAATGGAATCCACTCTCCGAATTTTTTCACAGCTACACAAATTATTTTCGTTTTATAAAGGAACTTAGTAATGTAGAGTATTGATAGCTCAGGAATTATGCGTTCGCTGTAAGTTCCACAATACGCAAGCAAATCATTGAAAATGAAAATGTTAATTGCTATTTTAAGTGTTTGTTTACCACGTACTCAGCGGTGAAGGAAAACATCGTGAGAAAACCTTCATGTCTGAGAAACAGGAAAAAAATATATTTCAAGGACATATGAAGTTCGCCAACACGCATGAGGGTAACTTGGTTGTCATTTCTTTACCCTAAAAACCCTCTCAGAAATGAGAGAAGGTCTGTGCCCAGGAGTCGGAGGTTTAAAAGATGTAACTTTTAGCTTTATGAAGACACATTACGCCAGTGGCATCGCTTCCGAGCGGTCGCATCCAGGCAGTCCGCGCTTTCGTCCTCGTACGGTAGTGCTCTCCCACTCTCGCGTCTCCGCTGTCCCGCTCGCGCTGTACAGCGCCGACGCAGTGCTCACTCCGCCGGTGGCATCGTTCTCGGACGGTCGCCACCAGGTGGTCCGCGCTCTCGTACCAGTACGGTATCGCTATCCTGCTCCCACGCCTCCGCTGTCCTGCTCACGCTTGGCAGCGTCGAGGCTGGTGAGTCACTTCACGCTACAGTTCTTGCCCCCCTGTCTTCGGGCAGGGAGGTTTGACTGACCTCCGCTTTTCATTTTCATTTTCATTTTCATTTTTCATTTTCATTTTCATTTTTTTTGTATTGTCTCTTTCATTTTTCTTGTTGTTCTTGCATTATTCTTACGTGTATTTTGTCTCGTATTACGTCCCCGTCCTCATCGTTACCGAGCTTAGCTCTTCTAGCTTTACTGCCCCAGAATGGCCTCACATAGCTTATCGGAGTCCCTCGCCGCCATCATAAACCAATATGGTTTAAATATCAATGAGACGGTCCTTGCCGCCATCGCCACCATCGCCGCCCAGGCCCCCCCTCCCTGCCCCTCGGGCACACCATCCTCCGCCAGTAATCGCGTCATACCTCGAAACGAGGAACTCTTTTGCCCCCCTTGAGTCTGCCCCCTTAGAAATGGAGTACGCATGCTCCGAGTCCTCGGCGCCGGCCTCCCGGAAGAGGCCCGCCACCACTTCAGGCTCCGGTTCATCGGAGTCCTATGACTCCGACGGAACCGGGGAGTCTACATTCACCACTGTCAACTCTAAGTGCAACGGTAAGCGCGCCGCGTTAAAGCGTACCCCTCCATCTCAGCGGCCCCTGTCGCTCCTACAACCTCCGCAGCCCCCGCCGCTGCCGCCGTCCCACTCATGTCACTAGACATCCCAACTCCAACAAAACCATCCTCTCGATGTGCCCTTGCTAACTGTGTCCTTGCTAAGAAGCAAGTCCCGCCCCCTGTCTTCCTAGGAGACAAAGCAAAATTCACCCAAAACCCTGTCCAAAACCTGCTACGACGCAGGAATAAAGTACGACTACGCCGTCAACCTCGGGGAGGCTATCAAAATCATCCCCAGCTCGATCGAGGATTTCCTCCAACTCACCAGGCTATTCACAGCCGAAAGAGTCTCCTACCACACTTACGCTCTCCCGGAAGAGCGTAAAGTCAGGGCCGTCATCCGAGGCGCCCCTTTCGAATTCTCCAACGAGGAGATACTTGAGGACCTTAAGTCCCAAGGGTTCCCCGTGGAAGCCGTGCCCCCGGCCCAAAGACGCCGAATCCCCGCCCGCATGTGTCCTGTGCAAACCGACAGGCCACCCGGCTAACTACAAGGGCTGCCCCCGCGCGCCTCAACCTCGCCCCAGTAGGCAAGCTCCACCGCCGGTCAACGACCGCTCATTCCCGGCCCTCTACCAACGGCCCCGTCAGGGTCCTTCTCAGCCCATCCAGGGCTTCTCTCGGCCCTCTCAGGGTCCCCCTAGGCCCCCCTCAGGGCATAATTCGGCCCCCCTCCGGGCTTCTCCAAGCCCATGCAGCCTCCAGTCTTCCTCTGGGGCCCCAAAAAGGCGGACCCACCGCGGATAACCTCCTACTCCCATGAGGCAGAGCCCACACCTGATGATTACAACACACTTTATTCCGCTATCAGGAATATAGACATTAGGGAAATAACGGTAGTAGCACGCAACCTGCGCGCTGCGAAGTCCCCCCAAGAACGGCTCCTCGTTCTTGCAGAACACAATAATCTCCTGTTAGCGTTGTAAGTTAAGTTAACTTAATTAACTTAACTTCAATGTCTGTGCAAATTAATCAAATTAATCTACCAAAATCACACGGTCTTATCAAACTTAAGGGTTTATCGCTTGTATCATTCAATATTCGCGGCTTGCGAAATAACCTCCCAGAGCTTAAGATCTTTCTTCGGAATCGTGAAGTCGATTTCCTCCTCCTACAGGAAACTAATCTCAAAACCAAGGACGCTAAAGGCCTTTCTATTAAAAATTTCTCTCTTCTTCGTAACGACAGACCCGACCGCCGAGGAGGCGGAACGGCCATCTATTACAAGAAGACACTTCATTGCTCGCCCATTTCTACTCCGCAGCTTACCAACATGGAAGCCACGGTATGCAGGCTAGCTATGACTGGACATCAGTCCATCCTCATAGCCTCCTGTTACATCCCTTCAGGAACCCGTCCCCTCAAAAAAAGATTTTGAGGCCATTTTATCTTTAGGCAATTCAGTCATTATGTTTGGAGATTTTAACTCCAAGCATACTGAATGGACATGCCGTACTACGTCCCCTAGTGGCAAGAGACTGCTCGATATCACGCAGTCTCTTGATATTACCGTCCATAGTCCCCTCGGTGTTACTCACTTTCCCGATAACACCGATCACGCCCCCGATGTACTAGATTTTGCGTTACTCCAAGGAATTTCTCTCAACCTCAGAGCAATCGAGACACTAGACGATCTAGGATCCGATCACCGACCGGTCTCCTCATTCTTGACCATCAGCCACCTCCCCCAACACACACGAAAACCTACACCAACTGGAAAGGATTCAAGGAGTCCCTAGCTAAAACTCTGGACTCACAGGACTCTACCATCTCCCCTACCGTCGGACTTAGTCACTCCCGAAAAAATCGACACCGCGGTCGATTCACTCTCCACGCTTATTAAATCCTCCCTTAAGGAGAACGAAAGGGGTCGTCCCGGTTGCTAACAATAGTGGGCTTCCCCTACATATTAGCAACCTATTAAAAGCCAAAAAAGCTGCTTTCCGGAGAGCAGCAATATATCCCACCCCCGAATATAGGTGCGCGGCCAATCGTCTTCAACGAGAACTCCGTTTCCGCCTCTCTGAATTTCGAGACCTCGAAAAGAGTAAACTCATGGAGAATATCTCTCCATCTCATACAGCGTACTATCAGATGGCCAGAGCCCTCCGCATAGACGCTATCACCCACACTCCCCCTCTCTCCCGTCCCGACGGCACGGTTGCCTTCGAGGACGAGGAAAAGGCTGAGTGCTTTGCAGATAGCATTGCCGCACAATGCTCTCCTAGCTCTCAACCCGTCGACCCCTCACACGTCCAGGCAGTGGGCGATGAGGTCCGCCGCCGGAACTCACCCCCTACGGCCTCCGAACCTATCTCTGTGTCCAATGATGAGAAGATCCGATCGAGATCGAGATTCGAAACAAGCGTACCCTTTATAAGGTCTGTATACGACCAGTCATGTCCTACGCTGGCCCCGTCTTTGCCCACGCAAACCCTAATATTATTAATGAATTCCAAATAGTTCAAAACCTTTTCTGTCGTCGATCTGCGAACGCACCTTGGTACGTCCGTAATGCCGACCTTCATCGGGACCTAGAGCTCCCAACAATTCAACAATTTCTCAAAAAACTCTCTGAGAACTTCTTCAAAGCCTCAGAGTCGCACCCAAACCAATTAATTCGTGAGGCAGCTTCTTATGCAGCCCCACCCCCCTCTCGCTATCGAGTCCGCAGGCCGAGAAACTCTCTCTCGGACCCGCCTAATAAACTGACTAACGACCTGAACTGCCTCCTGGCGGCTCAGGCCAACTCTAATTAAATTAATTATTGTATTAACTAATATTAATTTGCCTTCGTAGGCACTCCCTCAGCGGCTCGTAGCCGCCTGCGCCCTCTTTTCCCAAAAGAGGGTCACTCACGATAAGGCACAATACAGCTTAATCAGCCGGCTGCCTGTCCCCAAAGGCGGTTTTTAGAGGGTATCACTTAGGGTCCCCGTTAGGACAGTGAGTCCCTCATAACCACGATAGACCGGCTATCGTGGTATGCGTAATGCATTTTCCGCCTCCCTACGTATAGGGTAGCCCTTTAATTGCTTCAGGCGCATAAAAAAAAAAAGCTTTATGAAGATAAAAAAAACGAAAGACTGCCCACACAACAGGCCGAAATCAGTTGTTGGGTTTTTTGTAAATAAATTCTCAGTAGCACAAGGAAAGCACGTAAAGTTGTTGGTGCTGCGCGTGATCTATCTCCAGTTGTGTCGAAGAATCTTCCCATCAGACTATAAGAGTTAGGGAATAGAGAGTGCAATTGTGCTTGCACATACACTCGGGCACTGTAATCTTGTCCTATGCCGATGGCTAGCCTCTGTTTGGACTGGCCACCTTGACCGACATTTGGTCTGGAGGATATTACTTGCCATCTGCGAAGCACAGGGTTATAGTACATCAGTGCATGCGTAAACACAAGAGCCCACTCTATTCCCTCCATAGTCCGATGGGGTAGCAAACTAACGCGTCCGGAGAGTGATCAGGCGCAGTATCTGAGGCATGGGGGTAAAATCCCGCCAACGTTCAGGACTCCGAGCAGCTACTGAGATTTATTTGACAGAAAAGCTCAATAACTAACACACTAAATTATTTTTCATCTCTCACTCTCATACGAAATATACCAAAAACTCACCAATAAACCGGATGTGTTGCACCTATAATAATTTTTTTGACAATATTGATATTTTTACGAAAAAGAGAGAAAACTATAAAACTGAAGTATGCAAAAATCTCTTCAATAGTTATTCATGATTAAGGTATTAACTCAGATCAAATATATGAGCACAGACACACACACACACACACACACACACACACACACACACACACACACACACACACACACACACACACACACACACACACACACACACACACACACACACACACACACACACACACACACACACACACACACACACACACACACACACACACACACACACACACACACACACACACACACACACACACACACACACACACACACACACACACACACACACACACACACACACACACACACACACACACACACACACACACACACACACACACACACACACACACACACACACACACACACACACACACACACACACACACACACACACACACACACACACATGTTTATAGTAGTACCGCTGATTATTCTTTATACCGATAAGGAATCGTCGCTCATTCTTTTAAATTATGTTTAGATAATATAGGGAAACCTGTAATAAGGCTTATGTTAAGA
Organism: Parnassius apollo; assembly: GCA_907164705.1. NCBI lineage: Eukaryota > Metazoa > Arthropoda > Insecta > Lepidoptera > Papilionidae > Parnassius > Parnassius apollo. The sequence goes on from CAJQZP010001079.1 coordinate 54,410, forward strand.
TAATCCGATCTGTTGTAAATTTTAATAGTTTAAAGCTGTTGGTTTTCTAAATAAATAAATAAATAAGGAAAAAACGGTAGGTTCGCGGCGGTTTGTTAGAATTTATTGGCGTATACATCTGAACATAAGTACGTCAATAAATACTTACTGCTCCATTTCTCCTCCATTTCTTCATTTCACCGAACGGCGTTTTTATAAGCAGTAAGTTTATCAAACATATATTTTTATTGTTGAGATAAAAGTCCCGGAAATCTGTTTTCATTGAAAAACATTTTTACACAAAGAGTGCAAAAGCAAATCTATGCGGCAGAGTCGGGAAGGGACGCCCTAGATGAAAGTTTATCGATCAAATTGGCGATATCTTGAAGATGGACCAGATTAAACCCCTAACTGTACCCTTAACCGACCAGCACGTATGCGAAGGTACATGGATGTAAAGGAGACGAGCCAGGTGTGTCAGATTCGTGCAAAATGGAAGTCCGTTGTCTCTGCCTATCACTCTGACTGACGAGCTTGAGTGTTTATGTTCATATTATGTATGTATTCATTTTCACACGGAATTAAAAGAATCAACATTGCCGTATTTTTTAAACACTGAAATGACAATTAAACTTATTGTCCACCTAGTGGTAAGTGGCTACGGCAGTCCATAAAAGCAATCTGCACAAACCTATTATAAACAATGGAGGATACAGATGCGTTATTATGTCTGAGGAATAATATGAAATATCTCACAGCTTGCATTAATTGTTTGCCTGCAGAAACGTGTGAGAAGGTCACAGATGGACTTCTAGACAGGAAAGTAGTTCTACCACCTGGTATTTTTGGTAACTACTAGAAGCCAGTGCAAGATTACTATCCCTCCTGGTGGTACGTGGTGATGCAGCCAAAGATGGTGAAAAGCACTGAATTAACAAACAAACACACTCTTGCCTTGAAGACATTAAAATCGGATTTACAATATTACATCAAGGGATTAACTTAGATTTCTTTTTAAACAACCAAACGTAACTGTTGCGAGAATATTCCTTTTTGAAATTATTATTTGTATGAGAAAATTCTTTAATATATTTGACTAAATGAGTAATTTTAACGCATAAAATCCTATGAAAGTTAACTGCTGAACACAATATGCCTACCCGCTTAGATTGCCCCATATGGTCGCTTTTTCAAGTTGAGAGTGGGTCAGAAAGATTCATCAGAAACATGCCATCATCATGTCCATCTCATGTTTTTGTTTCCATCCTGTAATGACACCTAATTTTTGATATGGAGTGGTGAAAATTCTTACACCACCACTACACGGAGCACAAAGTCCACCGATGGTTAATGTGTATCGATGGTAAAAAGAATCAAAATGCATCGTTTTCACTCCTAAAGACGAAAATGTCTCGTTATCAGTAACAAGGATATCGACTTGTCGTCGCTCACTTTATTCAAAACAAGGTTAATTTAACCAACATTTGCGTGTACGTATATACGATACACGCACGAATATATATACACACGAATACACAGCACGAATGCGTCGGCTCGACCGGGAAGGACCACGCTCTCACTAAAATAGCAGCTTAACGCTGCTGTGTTTCGTATGGTGAGTGTAGGGAACCGGAGACCCATTTTTATAGCATTTGGTGACAAACGAGCATACAGTCAACCGGATGATAAGTGGATGCTGTGGCCTATAGACATCCACTTTTATCCTTAGTTAAGAATCAAAAGTAAAAAGGGTCTCCGGTTCTCTACACTCACCATAGGAAACACAGCAGCATTACGCTGCTATTTTACGCTGGTATTCTGTGAGATCGTGGTTGTGCCTCGTCGAGCGGAACTATTCGTCCTACAACTATAATAAAGCTGCAGCGTGGCTCTACCAAGTAAAATTAACACTTTACTGGAAACAAGGCATTCCATCTTAGCCCTCACGGATTACGACGCATCCGCATTTTGATTTATAATTAAGGGTAGATCTAGATATCTCTATGGGCCACAGCAACCACTTAAAATCAGGTGGACTGTGTGATTGTTTGTCGCTCTTATCCTATAAAAAAATTAAATTTGAATAAGAAAATCTTCAGACGTATTCAAATCGGGTTCAGTTGAAAAGGGATGGGTAACGATCCTTTTTCTGGAAATAACTAATCAAAAGACTAACGAACAAACGTGAGATGAAGTTTATTTATATTGACTTGTAACTAAGTTGCTCAAAACAAACTTTCCTTATTGAATTTTCTAAACATCAAAATAAATAGATAGAGAAAATGAAGGATTTCGTAATTAGTTAAAAGTTAAAGTCTTTGGCAATCATTTAATCGAATTTTAAATAATAAAGTTATTTTAAAAGTGTTATGAGATTAAGATTTGTAGGGATACTCGTAATCAAATTTGACACAGCAGCATAGAGCTGCTATTTTACGCTGGTATTCTTTAAAAGCGTGATCCTTTCCCAGCCGAGCCGACCCATCTGTGCTACAACCATACTAGAGCGGCGACATGTATGAGATCTTGAGATATCCTCTTGTACTATCATGTTTTATATATAAAGGTTGACAAGCGATTATACAATCCTTCTGATTATAAGTGGATGCTGTGGCACATTGACATTCTATATCTGTAGTCGGGTAAGGATCTAAATGCAGATGCGTTGTCACACCTGAGGACTAAAATATAAAATTTGCAGTAAAAAGGGTCTCCAGTTCCCTAAACTTACCATACAAAACACAGCAGCATTAAACTAATATTTTATGTTGGTATTCTGTAAACAGATCCTCCTTCTTTAAGAAAGTATTTATTGTATATCTCAGAAGACATAGGTATGCGCGTTAACGAAAAAAAGATCTCCCTTGTCGTATCTCTTCAATTTCAGGACATTTTCTTTTCTGACTCAGCCAGCGTTGCAAATATCGGCATCGACATATCAGGTGACATTCAATCACTTGAAAGGGAAGGTCTTATTGATCTCTAAATAATCGAGTGCTTGGTAGTCACGTCCTTTGGAGTCTTTGCCAGAAGTTTTTTCACTAATTTTTAAATTAATTTAGAACTGACTATCACCTTTTATTTTCCGGACTGAGACTACTGAGGGATTTTCAAGAAAAGAGCCCACCCTTTTTAAACGTCAGCAACGCCTTTGGTGTTGCACCTATTCACGGATATTCACGTAGACTGACCATCAGGGCAATCGCATTGTCGATCGCCTCCTCTATGTATAAAATTATCTTAAATATCTAGCTCCGTCGTTCGCACAGCGCGACCGGAATAAATCTGACAAAAACCTATTCCTTAAATGTTTGGTCGTCCAAATTAATTTAAATACAAGGTTTCAAAAATTTGTTTATCTCTCTTTAAATTTAATATGTTAATGTTAATTATGTAATAGTTTTTAGTATATAACTCCACCCCGTTTTTGGACGCATCGCGGCGATACCTATATATATATCGTGAACATACATACATAATTGTAAATGTTATTACAATGAAATGAAATGTTCAAAACCTACGTATTACTTTTAATAAAATTGCAGTTTATATTTATTTGTGGTACACACGAGCGTGGATGAATATTTAATTAGTCATTGATTTGAAAACTTTTTGTTGAAGTGTTTTTTAATTTATAACGTTTGTTTTTGATAACGCGACTAGACTAATGTTTATATTGATTTTAACTAACGTGTAACAATATAGTAATTATGATTATGATCCAGTAAGTTAAAAAGGGTACGGGAAGCGTTAATTTTTGTAGAGCTATGCTGCAACTATGGTGCCATTTTACGCTATTTTCCCCCGTCGAGTTGGCCCACGCGTGCGCTAATTTCGTGTTGAGGCTTGCTCTCAATGTGTCTCTTCTAATATGGTAGTATGAGGCTGCCACTCGTTGCTCACACTTTTCTTTTCTTATATCAGTCTTTACATATACTTGCTTTATAAATATATGCGACAATATTCCAATATATATTCTTTATTTAAATAACAAGCACTCTCAGTGATGGAACCAACTTGCAGTGATTAAGCCAACTAATACTTCAACTATATTGATAACTAATAAACTAATAAGTTTGGGGCTTTTGAATATTGATAACAAAATTAAAACGTGTGACTATGAAGGCACTAAACTAGATGGCAACCTATCCAACAAATATCTGTCAACCACAGAAGGTATCTCGTTATCCATTCTCATGGATATCCTGTACAAAGTTGAAGTTTAGTGAACTTCATTTTAATATATGACGAGATATTACCCTAGCATCTGGTATCGTCGCAACCCCGCAAAATAACATTATACAATGTACAAAAGTTAATAATGTAATTACAAAAGCCCTTTTCCATTTATAAGGGTTATTCTTTTCTATAGTTAAATTATTTCTTTAATCACGCACAAAAGTCATAGACTGTAAATATTTTTATGCTCAACATCCCCCATGTCTGCCTAGTTGCCACGCTTGGCAAGTGGATGACCTCTTACGACGCCCACGGAAAGGACGTATGATGATCAAGGTCACTTAGCGAGCTATTTAGAGGGTAATGTTCGGGGTTTTTCTGGGTGACTCGTTTATTTCATTGTCTTACTTGTATTAAATATCTGTTTACTATTAACGTGTCTTAGTTCTCATGGAAGAACTAGTGTCTGTTCTGTTCTTTTCTGTTCGTTCAGAAAAATGTTGCTTCCGAAAATATTTGTCATGGTGAGAGAGTTTCAAACGTTGTAGTGGCGGTGTAAGAATCTTAACTAACACATATCGTCCCATAAATGTTGTAAGAGGTGACAGATCGAAACTAACCAGGAGTTGGCCGGCAGAACAACTAGAAAGAAAACTGTTTTTACCAACCCCTCTGCCAAACGTGGCAACTATGGTAAGCAACCCCCTCATGAGGAGTTCTACTGGTAGTCCTATGTGTAGAAGTGGTTTTCGTAGACTATAATCAAATACATGTATATTACAATCTCGTTCTGTATACATCACAGCCCGTTGTTCAGACTAGCTAGTTGACTGGGCGGCTAGGTAGCTTAATTAAAAATTTTACTTTATTAAGAGGCGTACCATATGGTATGGTGTGGTAAAAGTCCAGTGTTAGACCATACCCTCACTCTTTGTAGGGGGGATTCGTCTTGATAATGAGCTTGGTCGGTGGATTGACGATCGCTAAAAATATTTTAGCACCATCTATCGGAAGCACAAGGTTTTTCTGGCATTTCTCAAAGTCGCCTCTTACGAGACTCATGTGACGAAATTTCACTAACGTATTAGTGCGATGTAAAATAATGAACGCGACTTAATGTGAGTGAAACGAGTGATTATGAAATGCAGCAGAACCGCTTCGCGTTCTAGGAGTGCAAAAATTCAACGGTGGGAAAACATATAAGACATAATTTATTAAATATCTCTTATATTATGTTGGTATTAATTGGAGGTCTGTAAATATCCACAAATAATCTTTTTAATTATTTTTTATAGAAGTAACTTTTATTTTAATTGCATGCAAAAGGGCTATAGATCTATTTATGTCTTTAGACAAAATATCACCTAATTTCTTATAGTATTTTATTAAAACTGTTTTACTTTTACTTTGCTTCGGTTTCCTAGAACTTTCACGTTTTTATAGATGAGGGGGCAGACGTGCGTGCGATGTTATATAGTAGTTGTTTGTTGGCTTAGGAGGTTGTGTTGTTTTTCAAAACGTTAAACCGAATTAAAAATCAAGAAATTGATTTAAAAAGAATGAGCAAATTCCTTATTAAGAAAAGGACAAAAGTTTAAAGAAATCTTTAAGAGTACTCCGGGTCAAGCCTAGTTTAAAACTCAAAAGCACGTCGACCCTTGTCAATATCTAATTAGAGGACAAACGGACGGACGCAAAGCAGAGTTTATTTATGTTGGTAACTCAGCTTCAAGAAACTTTAATATTAAATCTAAGGAATATCGGAGAATTTGAACGTTATAAAAGGTATGTAAGAAAGATCGTCAGCATTTTTTGCAAGCGCCACGTAAAATATATTTTGTTTAAGTTAAATTTTCGAAATACTATTTCAATTGAAAACACGAATTTGTAAGACATAAAATTCCTTACGTTCCTACATGTCTTAACAGGTTATCACTCTATCTAGTGGTGAGGGGGATGCCCCACAGGGGGGGGCACACTTTACTTACCGATATGAGGCTGACACTGGAGAATCTTGATTTCCCATCGGATTACCGTATTTCAAGCTATATGGCTGGCGCATTCCCAATTCATCTTACTAATTCGTCGCACCATGTCTGTTACTCTAGTTTTAATGCGGATATTCTCATTTAAACTACGAACATAGCCCTCTCCATAGCCCGCTGAGCGACCTCGAGCTTCCTCACACGACCAGCAGCAGCGCAGCCGCAGCAGTTTTGGTATATGATTGGTGCTATTTTTATTTAATGTTTCAAAATGTATACCTTGTTATTAAGGAGCAAGAATACAGAGAAAGTGATCAGTTATCCTGAAATTAGTACGTCTGGACCAGATGTATTTTACGTAGTCACTTGGCTACCTTTGGAATTATAAGACAATGCTATTTAATATGTAAAAAAGAGATTGCTATATAGATCTGCAATAGAATACAATGGATCTTCGACCCTTCTCAACAATTAATCAAACCAACGGACAAATGCCAAATTTTATTGATGTATTTATATTTGTCTAGTTTTTTGAATACAAGTGACATTTTTAGTTCTGTCTCTTCAGTCTATACGAATAGAACGAAATAAAATTAAAGTATCTGTTCGTAGTGTCAAAATAACTGTGTTTTACTAAATGCATAGAAAGTATATATGGAATTTATAAAGAAAAACAATTTATAAATTTTTGTCTGTCTGTTTTAGCTAATATCTGAAATTTTTTGACCTAACTTTGACGGGGTTTTCACTGGAAAATAGTTAATGTTATAAGGAGTAATTTAGGCTGTTTTTATTTAATAAAAATAATTAGGGTTTAAACCCAAGAAATGCAAACATACTAAATTCCACGTAGGCGAAGTCGCGGGCAACAGCTAGTATAACACATACGTGCGCGACAATAATCGTTTTTAGAATATTACAAAGTGGTGTCCTTTTTCGGCCTAGAAGTCGTTAATAGTAGTAACAACCTCTTACCTATTTCTGCCATATAGCAATGTTTGCGCTGTAGTAGTCCAATCTGAAGCGTGTAGAGATCCAATATAATACAAGCTGTGAGGTATTCCAGACAGCCAGTTCCAGTAGCATCCTGAGTGCATTTCCTGACGACTCGGTGTATGCCCTGGAAACACTGCTTTATGTTTCATGTGATTTCAGATCGTTCCTGTATGTTGTATTAATTTTCCTTCTCCGATTAAGTAGAAATAAATAAATAAGTTTAAGATACTTGTATTACTAACACACCATGATGGTCGAATAAAATATTTTTTTATTCTATCTCAGTCTACAGAGGTAACAACGCATCAGGAGCCTTCTTTGTTTGGAGTGGCTGCAGGTGTTCATGGACTAAAGCAGTCACTTACTATCAGATGTACTGTCAGTTAGTTTGTTACTTCAGTTTAGAAAAAAATAATAATAAATCAAAATAATAATTATTATAAACTTATTCAAAACCATCGCACTCGTATTTATAACAGTTTTTTTAAAGCAATAAGCTTGAACTTCAAAACAAGAGAACATCTTTTTCTTTAAATTTCAAACTTATTGCATATTTTAAATTTTATTTAATTGATCTATCAAAAATATTAGGTATCAATTTAATGTCTAAATTTTCAGCTAGCAGCCGGTTGAAAGTCAAGGGCGTTATAACATTGATTCTTGTCACGTTTAAAATAAGATGAACGTGATTTAAATTTAATTTAGTCTTTGATTTTCGAAAATTAAATGAAATCTTTACGTCGTACTTATATTTGAGTGTTATTTTATTTATAGAATAGCCTTGAAAATTTCGCTGAACCGTTCTCGTAGTGGTGAGAGAGAACTATTTTAAGTGCGCTGCTGTCAACGTTTGACATTTTCAAGAAAAATAACAAAATTTTTTTAAGAAAAGGGGATGAACAAACTGAGGTTCACATGACGATGAGGGTCCACCTTGATGATTAGTGCCCATGAATATCCATAGTACCAGAAGAATATTATGTCTATTGCCGGCCTTTAAGAGAAGATTAAGATGCTTATCTTAAAGGACCCTAAGTCGTACGGAAAATCGGTGATAGTAATATCCGTGATGGGGGTCGTACCTGGAGGGTGGATTTATCACTAACGTAATTATTTCAATCACAAGTCCACTCTTGAACATACGCTTTCCCTAACGGGTGCCACAAAGCCTGGTCCTGAGCCAACTGCATTTATCGACTACTTCTTTAACGCCACTCCATCTAGAGAGTAGCTGTATGAACACAATGTAAGAACATTTCGTTCAGTTTTTCAAGCTATCCGATTGGCCCATTATGACTTTAGTTTACTTCAGAAAGTCCTATGACGTGGATGGAATTTAGTGGCGCAGTGTACGATGATTAAATTTGGTGCTTGGAATGAATGTACGAGACTTTTGTGGTAAATGTATTTTAATCATCCAGTACGGGGCGTATTTTTTTGTCTTAAAAATGCTAGTACTCCTATGAACATTATTATATTCCCTGAAATCAATCATGGTAAGCTTAATGTTAAGAGTGGTTCACTAGCAGATTTTAACCTACCATTAGACTACTGTAGCTTCAAAGAAATTGAGAAAGAAATATCAGTGTTCCACCTAGAAACAAAAAGTCAATGTTTTTATAGAATAAGTGTGACAAACGGGCACACAGTCCTCGATTAAGAATCAAAATGCAGATGCGACGTCACCACTGAGGACTAAGATGGAATGCCTCGCTTCCAGTAAAAAAGGGTCTTCGTTTTTCTTCAATTACTATACAAATTAAAGCAACATTCAGCTGCTGTTTTACCCTGGTATTCTCTGAGTATGTACTGTATACCCCGGTAGAGCCGACCCCTTCGTGCTACAGCCATAATATAACTGCAGCATGGCTCTACTAAGTAACTACTACTACTTTATATTTTTGATAAACACATTAATAAAACTGTAGTATTTTAATGGCATTTATTTATATAGCATTAACATGTACAATACTGTATACCGTAATATTTTAAGTTCTGAAAAATAAAGATAATCCAAAAAACACAACTGTTTGTTGCAGCTTTGTCATTGCTGCTGTCACAAGTCTTGGTATTCTACGTCTAACGTAAATACGTGATAACCGTGCAGTGGTGGTGTAAGGATATCCACTGTTCCACATCGTCCCGTGGGTGTCAAAAGAGGCGACAGACGGAAATAAACCAAGATATAGGCAGCGGCGACTTCCTTATAACAATTTAAAAAATGTGCGGTTGTCAACTCGCCTACTAGGTATGGTAACTGTGGCAGTAACCTCTCTAGCAGGCAATCTTTGGGAAAGACCTTTGTTTAGTGTAGTGTTAAGTAGTAGACTTTTACATACATAAATACTGTACGGGTATGTATACGACATACATTTGTAAACATAATATAGGAATAGAATGTCCGATAACAATTTAGTAACATTACAATACTGTAGACTCAGACAGATATCGTACACATATTGAGGCTAACAAATGCCTGCTCCCGGCGGAACTATTCTCCCACATATAATTTCGTGGCTTAACAACGCAGCGATATAGAGCAGGTAAATTTCACTATAATTACGGCTTATACGGTGAGAATTTAAAGTGGAAAATTAAATTATTTAAATCTAAGAAATTTCAGTACGTAGTAAGGCTCTTTTTCTGCCAAAGACTCTATTTATATTATAAAAGAAGTAAAATTAAACAGAGTAAAAATACTATTACAAATTTTATCGCATTTTATTTATCATATATTTAAATAACTTTTTATGTTACCTGCACAACACTGGAGAAGCCTACTGCGGATTAAATCATTAAAGAAAAACAAATGCCAGTAGTTTTTGGAGCTTTATGCTCAAAGTTTATCATTAAAACATACTTCAAGCCGCCTACAAATATTAGTCAGTTTTTACTGTCAGTCAAATGTAATATCCCTCTGCAAGATGCAGGAGCATGCAAGCTTGATTGTGAATATTGTATCTCTTATTCACGATAAAGTAAAAGGTCAATAAAAACCCGTATAAAGAACACATAACTGATGACAAGAATCGATGCAACAGGAGGTTTGCAGTCTGTGAACACGTACAGGATCACCCCGTCACTAAATCAGGTGTCATAGACTACAAATCCTCGCTAATCTTTAATCTTTAAGAAAAAACTTTACCCCCACACTGGGATTTTCTCCTGTATCGTGGAGGCAGTTTACATACATAAATTCCACAAGGAAAAACATCCAGACCCGGAGCAATTACTTGTAGGCCATACAAATACTTGTACCGCGCGGGATTCGTACCCGCCGTCCTTAGCGCCATAACTAAATGCTAAGCTACTGTGCCACGGAGCCGTCCAAGCCGCGCAACGACGGCTTGGATCTCGGATTTAAATCAAGAATCATATTTATATGTATACCTTATTTATAAATTAAATATGGGCTCACTATTGACCTTCATCTGGCCCGAGGGCAAACATGAGGTCTACGATGAAGCCTGCAGTACTACCATAAGTCAGAAATACCTTTGACATATGGTAGTACAGCAGGCACACGCTCTACTGTTGTCGGCTTCACTCGGTCACTGTGACGTACCGAACCTAACACTGACATCGGGACGTCAATCACCTCAACCCCCTGTGATCATGGGTAGTGGAAAGCCCTGATCATGTGGTGCTTGGTTCTAATGGTCCGAATTCATTTGGTCGAGTCATCATTACTTATTAACTGTTATAGCCTATGTACGTCCAATACTGGACAAATCTGTCCTCACATTTGTAAGGGAGTCAGCCCCTAAACTACCATAGCTCCAGGAGCTCAGACGCTAAGCAGAAATGTCGTGGTATCTCAAAGAGAAAGAGATGCATCTCTATTTAAAAAACATTCAACTATGAAAATTTATTTATAGAATAAGAGTGACAAACGAGCACACAGTCCACCTGACGGTAAGTGGATACTGTGGCCTATATTATATACATTTATCCTCAAGAACCGAAATACAGATGCGTTATTACTCCTTAGGATGAAGATGGAATGCCTCGTTTACGTGTACTTGTAATTTATACAGTGATGTGCGCGTACTGTCAAACTAGTTTGTTTGGTATACGAGTACTAGCGGATAGCTATTGCATAGATTCTTTGCAACACATGGTGAGTCGGAGCTCTTTTATTGTTCTCTTAAATTATTATTTTGTATTAGTTTTACTTTTTATAAGCTTTTTTGATCAATTAATGAATATTTTATTTTATGACAATTTATTTCATTTAAATAAAATTATAAAATAGAAAATAAAAATAAAGGAAGAGATAATGAAATTTTAAATAGATATAGGATTTTAACTGAATTTATTTATTTTTACACTCATACCGGATAAAATCCAAAAACACAAAGTATCGATTTTAAAGTAAGTATGACGCATTAGCAAAGGGCCACCTGTGGCGGCGCTGTCGTCGCGCCGCAAGCGAAACACACCGAAGCTTAAATCACGCTATCAACATTCCGAATCATAAACAGTATATATAGAACTTCTCCGAACTATCACTCGGAGTGTCGGCCGCTCCCCGGGCAGAACACCTTGCCCGGCGGGAGATCTCCCCTTTTCCTACTTCGGCCACACACCACAGCACAGGGCGTTCGGATGGTAGTAGCCATTGAGCTATTCAATGGTAGTAGCCATACGCAGGCGTTCTCCTTTGACATGGTATAATTCCATGCGGTCCAATGTGTACTGTAAAACTAGTTGCAGCTGCAGTACTCACTAGAATAAAAAAAAATTAGTTGTGTGTCTGAACAGACTTTCTAAAAACGCAGTAGTAAAGACTTAAAATAAATGCTTAAAGTGACAGTAGCCTAACAGTGAAGGGTGTGGACTGCAAGTCGTGGGATAGAAATAGAATCCAACATTCAACTGCAGCTGTCTTGAACCACTCATAACATAAGTATAAATGTTGTTATTTCTTGGATTGGTTTAAGGGAGTTATGGTAATGTTTTATGCATAATTATTTTTTATATAGAAGAGGATGCAAACGAGACACTTTAGCACACACAGGAGAAATACAGGTGTATTGCCGGCCTTTTGAAAAGGACTAAGCTCGTTTCTTGAAGGTACATAAGTCGTATTGATCCGGAAGTATTCTTCAAAAATTGCACATTGATAAAACACATAGACCTAGGAGATGTTCTAAGGTCGAGCAAACACTTGTTCCATGCGGGACAAAACCCACACCCGCTCCCCCCACCGAAAAGATTCCCATCTTGTAGTGGCGGAGGGCTTAATAGTCGTGGCTTGGTCACACGCGGTGAAAAAGAGGATCCCACTTGGCTGGCCCGATGTGTAAGGTCGGCCCGAGGTGGCCACTATGAGTGAGCTTGCCTAGCCTACTCCAGTTGCGGTCTGTAGAGCTTGATTGGTTGGAAACTAACAACCGTACGACAGGCTCCAGTATCTATAGTCAGTTTACACGGCATTCCGTTGACCTCGCCCTTGATGATCAGACTGTTCCCATCATGGGTTTGTGAGATCGAGATCCTTGGGGCTCTTTTAACATAAGCCAGCACCCGCCCCGCAGTTCTGGCTTTTACTCGTTTCCCTGCTGCTGCTGGGCGGGGCTGTTAGCCGCACCACCCTCCTGATATCGTTCACCTTCTGATGGCCCCTTTCCCCACAGCCATAGCACCTAGGGCTGTATCCTTTATTGCGGTCGCGAACCGTAGCTGCTGCAACCTCCCTGACGCGATGAGAGCGAAGATCCTGCCGCACGGCTTCCACCTCCAGTGCATGGGCCAAGGCGTCCTTAAGCGTCTCGTGGTGCCCGAGCCTCACAGCAGCTCTGACTTCAAGGTCGCGGATGCCGTCGATTAATGTCGATGTCGATGAATTTAGTGTACTTTATTTTTATTTATGACGAGATATTACTCTAGCATCTGGTATCTGGTAAAAATGTTAATAATATAGTTACAAAAACCCTTTTATATTTATAAGGGTTATTCGTTTCTACAGTTAAATTATTTCTTTAATCACGCACAAAAGTCATAGACTGTAAATATTTTTTATGCTCAACATCCCCCATGTCTGCCAAGTTGCCACGCTTGGCAAGTGGATGTTGCTGTCCATCTTCTGCCTCAGTTTCGCTCTGTCACCTCTTACGACGCCCACGGAAAGGACGTATGATGATGAAGGTCACTTAGCGAGCTATGTAGAGGGCTTTTCGGGGGTTCTCTGGGTGACTCGCTTATTTCATCGTCTTACTTGTATTAAATATCTTTTTACTAATAACGTGTCTTAGTTTTCATGGTGATAAATGGAATCGAAGAAAACTGAATATCTATGGGCTACAGCATCTACCTACTATCTTACAGTGGATTCATTCCGTTCGTCGTATTTTTCTTCCGAAAATATTTGTCACGGTGAGAGAGTTTCAAACGTTGTAGTGGCGGTGTAAGAATTTTAACTAACAAATATCGTCCCATAAATGTCGTAAGAGGTGACAGATCGAAACTAACCAGGAGGTGGCCGGCAGAAAAAACTAGAAAGAAAACTGTTTATACCAACGCGACTCCCAAACGTGGCAACTATAGCAAAACAACCCCCCTTACGAGGTATTCTATGGGTAGTCCTACGTGTAAAACGTGGTTTTCGTAGACTATAACTAAATAAATGTATATTAAAATGTTGTTTTGTATACGTCACAGCCCGATGTTCAAACTAGCTAGTTGATTGGGCGGCTAGGTAGCTTAATTAAAAATTTTACTTTACTAAGAGGCATACCATACGGTATTGATGTAAGAGAATACATCCACTGACATAGTTAGTGTCGTAAAAGTCCACAATTAGTCCTTAGTCTCGCTCTTTGTAGTGAGGATTCGTCTTGATAATGAGCTTGGTCGGTGGATTGACGATCGCTTACCATACATTTGATACTGGTCTAGGTATTTACACCTGGCGTAACAATATTTTAGCATCATTTGTCGGAAGCACACGAATTTTCTGGCATTTCTCAAAGTCGCCTCTTACGAGACTCATGTGACGAAATTTCTCTAACATATTAGTGCGATTTAAAATAATGAACGCGACTTAATGTGAGTGAAACGAGTGATTAAGAAATTCGGCAGCAGAACCGAACATCTCCGCTTCGCGTTCTAGGAGTGCAAAAATTCAACGGTGGGAAAACATATAAGAGATAATTTACTAAATATCTCTTATGTTATGTTGATATTAATTGGAGTGCTGTAAATATCTACAAATTACTTTTTAATAATCTTCTTATGGAAGCTTCTTTTATTTTAATTATATGCAAATAAGCTACTGATCTGTTTATGTCTTTAGACAAAATATCACTTACCTTCTTAAAGTACTTTGTTAAAACTGTTTTACGTTCACTTTGCTTCGGTTTTCTAGAACTTCCAAGTTTTTATAGATGAGGGGGCAAACGAGCATGCAGCTTTTTCTTAAGGATGATGAATAGCCTGACACTTCACTAAATAATGGCCATTGGATCCTAAATATACCTGCAATAATGAAATTCGATGCTCGAAAATTCTTGTGGTATCTCAGTTTAACAGGCCTGAGATTTATGTTTTTATAAAATATATTGCTGGTTTTTGCAAAACTGAATTAACAAACAAACTATCAATCCACCTGACAGTTTTTTTTGTTACTTTAGTAAGTGACTACTGGTGTCCATAGAAATCTGCAGCTAACTTTTAATCAAGAAGGTTACAGATGCGTTGTCACTTTTGAGACCAAGACCAAGCTCGTAATTATAGAGGTTCTATATACCTCTCGGATTGGAACACAGCACTAAAAGTACTGCAATTTGGTCGTAGAAATATGTAAGACTCGAGACTCCTAGACACAAAAAGAGTCCTACAGACGCGTTGTTACCATCTGACGACTAAGATGTAATGGCTCGTAATCTGTAACCATACCAGTTCTGTAAAACCTTAAGCCCAGAACACAGCAGTGCTGGCGCTGCTGTTAGAACATGGGTAAGGCGGTGGAAGGTGCCTACCCAGATAAACTCCTAGGAAGAGAAGAAGTCTTACTCGTAACGTCTAGTAAAATTAATTTGCTTGGGTTTGCACGTAAAGTTATACAGTAGTTGTTTGTTGGCTTAAGAAGTTGTATTGTTTTCAAAACATTAAATTAAATAAAAATCAAGAAATTGATACAAACAGAATGAGAAAATCCCTTATGAAAAAAAGGACAAAAGTTTAAAGAATTCTTTAAGAGTACTCCGAGTCAAGCCTAGTTAAAACTCAAAAGAACGTCGACCCTTGTCAATATCTAATCAGAGGACAAACGGACAGACGCAAGGCAGAGTTTATTTATGTTGGTAACTCAGCTTCAAGAAACTTTGATATTAAATCTAAGGAATATTGAAGAATTTGAACCTTATAAAAGGTGTGTACGAAAGCTCGTCAGCATTTATGCGAGCGCCACGCAAAATATATTTTGTTAAAGTTACAATTTCGAAACACAATTTAAATTGAAAACACGAATTTTTAAAACACTATGGACGGGTATAAGTTAGTGGATTTCTGCCAATTTATTAAGAAGTAAGGTTGATAAACGAGCACATAGTGTGATGATAAGCTGATGCTGTTACCTATGAACACCTATATCTCCTATACACCTATCTTTAATAAAAATTATGCTGCTATTTAACGCTGGTATTTTCTCAAAACGTTTCCCTGTTCGAGACGATCCATTTGTACTGCAAAGCTTAATAAAAAACTGCTGCAAACTATCACATATTATAAAATTAAAATAAATCGTTTTTTGAATAGATATAAATCCACAAGAAATTTAAAATATGGCAGGATGTGAAATAACTTATGGAAATTTTCCGAGTGGAAACGCATTTTGTTAGTCGAAATCAAAAATTAAGGTTTTGCGTATTATAAAAGTTACTATACAGCTGGAGTGCTCCCATAAAAATTTGGGGAAAAAGTCCATCCGTAAGGGTTATAAAATAAGTGATAAAGTTTTCAACCTAACTATTTACCTTGTTAACTTGAGCTTCTGGTAGGGGTGCCACAGTCACTTTGACTTAAAGTGATAGATAGTTGAGTAGCGTTTGAGTATTTGGGCGTTAAAAGCCAACCGCAAAGACCTAAAAAGATTTAAATAATTTTACATTCCTAAATCTGGGCTTTAATGCTTCTTTATGCTGTCTGAGCACCGAGTGCAGTAACTCAGAATAGAGAATTGTTTTATTGGTTGCCTCCTTTATTTAAAATTGATATCAGTAGCCGTTGAGCAGTCAGACCCTCGGGACTATTAGAAAAAATTAATGATTAAAATTTTATCAAATATAAGTACCTCTTTATTTTCATTACAGCCCTTCACAAGTCCACTGCTGAACATAGGCTTCCCCTAAGGAATGCCACAAAGTATGGTCCTGGGCCATCTGCATCCATCACTTTCTTTTTTTTTTCATGATATTGGGTGACAAACGAGCACACAGTCCACCTGATGGTGAGTGGATGCTGTGTCCCAAAGGAATACCAAGGGGGAGGCATTGGCCGTTAGTTTGGACATTGCGAAGGCCTTCGATCGGGTTTGGCACAAAGCGCTTCTTTCGAAGCTCCCTTCCTATGGGCTTCCCGAGAAATTGTGCGATTGGATCACCAGTTTTCTTGCAGATCGGAGCATCAAGGTCGTTGTAGACGGTGCAAGCTCCGATTGCAAGCTTATTAATGCTGGTGTTCCACAGGGCTGCGTGCTATCGCCAACGCTGTTTCTTCTGCATATCAATGATATGTTGCAAACCCGTAGCATTCATTGCTATGCAGATGACAGCACTGGTGATGCTCTTTACACCGACCGAGCCAATATTTCTCGGGAAAACGTCTCTGAGTGCCGGGACAAACTTGTGTCTGAAGTCGAGTCTCTGCTGGACAGAGTCTCGGATTGGGGGCGACTAAATCTAGTCCAGTTTAACCCCCAGAAGACACAAGTTTGCGCGTTAACCGCTAAAAAGAACCCCTTTGTCGTATCCCCTCAGTTTCAAGGCACTCCCCTTGTTGCCTCAGCCAGTATCGGAATCCTCGGCGTCGACATATCGAGTGACGTGCAGTTTCGTGGTCACTTGGAAGGGAAGGCCAAATTGGCCTCTAAAAAGCTTGGCGTGCTCAGCAGAGCGGGACAGTATTTCATGCCGGCACACCGCCTGCAACTTTACAAGGCGCAGGTTCGGCCGCTCATGGAATACTGTTCCCATCTCTGGGCTGGGGCTCCCCAGTACCAGCTCCTTCCACTTGACCGCATCCAGCGCAGAGCGGCTCGAATCGTCGACGACCGAGTGCTTTCCGATCGGCTCGACTCACTGGCGCTGCGAAGAGATGTTGCATCTCTTTGCGTATTTTATCGCATCTATCATGGGGAGTGCTCTGAGGAATTGTTCGGATTAATCCCAGCCGCCAAATTTCATGAACGCACTACACGGCAAACGTCCCGATACCATCCACACCATCTGGATGCTTGGCGGTCCACCACTGTACGTTTCAAAAGGAGTTTTCTTCCGCGTACAACCTCTCTGTGGAATAATTTACCACCGGTGATTTTTCCGGCCCGATACGACCTGGGGACCTTCAAGAAAAGAGCTTACTCCTTTCTAAAGGGCCGGCAACGCACCTGCAATTCCCCTGGTGTTGCGGTTGATCATGGGCGGCGGTAGTCACTTAACATCAGGTGAGCCACATGCTCGTTTGCCCCCTCTTCTATAAAATAAAAAAAAAAAAAAAAAAAAAAAAAAACCCGTTTATACTCAAATAAGAATCAAAATTCAAATGCGTTGTCACCCCTGAGGATAAGATGGTATGCCTTGGTTTCAGTAAGGAGGGTCTCGGGTTCTCTACACTCACCATATGAAACATAGCAGCATTGCGCTGCTCTTTTACGCTGGTATTCTGTGAGAGTGTGGTCCTGCCCCGGTCGAGCCGATCCATTCATGCTACAACTATAATATAGCTGCAGCGTGATTCTACAGCGTAAAATTCCTTCTACTCCTGCATGCCTTACCAGGTCGTCACTCTATCTAGTGGGGGGGGGGCACCCCATACTTCGCATACTGATACCGGATTAGAGTTTTTTGAGCAATATGGCCGGTCCGTTTTCACTTTAGCTTACTAATCCTTCGCACCATGTCTGTTACTCTAGTTCTACTGTGGGTACCCTCATTTTTAAGTCTATCAAGCAAAGAAACAACCCTGAACATAGCCCTCTCCATAGCTGGCTGAGCGACCTCGAGCTTCCTCACACGACCAGCAGCAGCAGGAGCCGCAGCAGTTTTAGTACCTAATTGGTACTATTTTGTATCTAAGGTTTAAAATTTATACCTTGTTAATAAAGAGCAGAATAAAAAGAAAGTGGTGAGTCATCCTGAAATCATGACGTCTGGACTGCTGTCACAAGTCTTGGTACTTTACGCCTGACATAAATCCCCGATAACCGTGTAGTGTTTGTATAAGAATATCCACTGTTCCAGATCATCCCGTGCGTGCCGAAAGAGGCGACGGAGGGAAATAAGCCAGGAGATAGGCGACGGCGTCTTTCTTATAACAATTTAAAAAATATGCGGCTGTCAGCTCACCTGCCAAGTGTTGTAACTATGGCAAGTAACCTCTCTATCAGACAATCTACTGGAAATGCCTTTGTTCAGCAGTGGACTTTTATTTCAATATAATACGTGTACTGCTGTAACGGTGCACACACTGTGCGTGTATCTGCACGTCATACATTTGTAAACATAAGGAATAGATAACAATTTAGTAACATTACAATACCGTATTAAGACAAATATCGTACACACATTGGGGCTAACAAATGCCTGCTCCCGGCGGAACTATTCTCCCACATATAATTTCATGGCTTAACAACGCAGCGATATAGAGCAGGTAAATTTCACTATAATTACGGTTTATGCGGTGAGTATTTAAAGCGGAAAACAAAATTATTTGAATCTAAGATATTTCAGTACGGGGTAAGGCTCTTTTTCTGCCAAAGACTCCATTTGCGTTATAAAAGAAGTAAAAGTAAATAAAGTAAAATACTATTACGAATTTTATCGCAATTTAATTAACATATTTTTAAATAAATTTTTATGTTGCCTCCACAACACTGGGGAAAATCCTACTGTGGGTTAAATCATTAAAGAAAAACAAATACCAGTAGTATTTGCGAGCTCTATGCTCAAAGTTTATCATTAAAACATACTGCAAGCCGCCTATCCGTAATATCCCTCTGAAAGACGCAGCAAGCTTGATTTTGAATATTGTATCTCTTACACAGGATAAAGTAAAAGGTCAATAAAAATCCGTATAAAGAACACATGACTCATGACAAGAATCGATGCAACAGGAGGTCTGCAGTCTGTGAAGACGTACAGGATTACCCCGTCACTAAATCAGATGGCATAGACCACAAATCCTCGCTAATTTTTAATCTTAAAAAAAAACTTTACCCCCACACTAGGATTTTCTCCTGTATGGTGGAGGCGGTTAACATACATAAATTACACAAGGAAAAACATCAAAACCCGGAACAATTACTTGTAGGCCATACAAATACTTCCCGCGATCCTTATCGCTATAACTAATTGCTAAGCTACTGCGCCACGGAGCCGTCCAAGCCGTCGTCACAAGGCTATTTAAATCAAGAACCTTATTTTTAAATTAAATATGGGCTCACTATTAATCTTCATCTGGCTCGAGGGCAAACGTGAGGACTACGATGAAGCCTGCAGTACTACCATAAGTCAGAAATACCTTTGACATATGGTAGTACAGCAGGCACACGCTCTACTGTTGTCGGCTTCACTCGGTCACTGTGACGTACCGAACCTAACACTGACATCGGGACATCAATCACCTCAACCCCCTGTGATCATGGGTAGTGGAAAGCCCTGATCATGTGGTGCTTGGTTCTAATGGTCCGAATTCATTTGGTCGAGTCATCATTACTTATTGAGCGTTACAGCCTATGTAAGTTCACTGCTGGACAAATGCGTCCTCACATTTCTAAGGGAGTCAGCCCCTGAACTACCATAGCTCCATGAGCTCAGACGCTAAGCAGAAATG
Organism: Parnassius apollo; assembly: GCA_907164705.1. Lineage (NCBI taxonomy): Eukaryota > Metazoa > Arthropoda > Insecta > Lepidoptera > Papilionidae > Parnassius > Parnassius apollo. The sequence continues at coordinate 74,602 of CAJQZP010001079.1, forward strand.
TCGTGGTATCTCAAAGAGAAAGAGATGCATCTCTATTTAAAAAAACATTAAACTATGAAAATTTATTTATAGAATAATAGTGACAAACGAGCACACAGTCCACCTGACGGTAAGTGGATACTGTGGCCTATATTATATACATTTATCCTCAAGAACCGAAATACAGATGCGTTATTACTCCTTAGGACGAAGATAGAATGCCTCGTTCACGTGTACTTGTAATTTATACAGTGATGTGCGCGTACTGTCAAACTAGTTTGTTTGGTATACGAGTGCTAGCGTATAGCTATTGCATAGATTCTTTGCAACACATGGTGAGTCGGAGCTCTTTTATTGTTCTCTTAAATTATTATTTTGTATTAGTTTTACTTTTTATAAGCTTTTTTGATCAATTAATAAATATTTTATTTTATTACAACTTTATTTCATTTAAATAAAATTATAAAATAGAAATTAAAAATAAAGGAAGAGATAATGAAATTTTAAATAGATATAGGATTTTAACTGAATTTATTTATTTTTACACTCATACCGGATAAAATCCAAAAACACAAAGTATCGATTTTAAAGTAAGTATGACGCATTAGCAAAGGGCCACCTGTGGCGGCGCTGTCGTCGCGCCGCAAGCGAAACACACCGAAGCTTAAATCACGCTATCAACATTCCGAATCATAAACAGTATATATAGAACTTCTCCGAACTATCACTCGGAGTGTCGGCCGCTCCCCGGGCAGAACACACCTGGCCCGGCGGGAGATCTCCCCTTTCCTACTTCGGCCATACACCACAGCACAGGGCGTTCGGATGGTAGTAGCCATTGAGTTATTCAATGGTAGTAGCCATACGCAGGCGTTCTCCTTTGGCATAGTATAATTCCATGCGGTCCAATGTGTACTGTAAAACTAGTTGCAGCTGCAGTACTCACTAGAATAAAAAAAATTAGTTGTGTGTCTGAATAGACTTTCTAAAAACGCAGTAGTAAAGACTTAAAATAAATGATTAAAGTGAGAGTAGCCTAACAGTAAAGGGTGTGGACTGCAAGCTCAGAAAGTCGTGGGATAGAAATAGAATCCAACATTCAACTGCAGCTGTCTTGAACCACTCATAACATAAGTATAAATGTTGTTATTTCTTGGATTGGTTTAAGGGAGTTATGGTAATGTTTTATGCATAATTATTTTTTTATATAGAAGAGGATGCAAACGAGACACTTTCGCACACACAGGAGAAACACAGGTGTATTGCCGGCCTTTTGAAAAGGACTAAGCTCGTTTCTTGAAGGTACATAAGTCGTATAGGTCCGGAAGTATTCTTCAAAAATTGCACATTGATAAAACACATAGACCTAGGAGATGTTCTAAGGTCGAGCAAACACTTGTTCCATGCGGGACAAAACCCACACCCCCTCCCCCACCGAAAAGATTCCCATCTTGTCGTGGCGGAGGGCTTAATAGTCGTGGCTTGGTCACACGCGGTGAAAAAGAGGATCCCACTTGGCTGGCCCGATGTGTAAGGTCGGCCCGAGGTGGCCACTATGAGTGAGCTTGCCTAGCCTACTCCAGTTGCGGTCTGTAGAGCTTGATTGGTTGGAAACTAACAACCGTACGACAGGCTCCAGTTTCTATAGTCAGTTTACACGGCATTCCGTTGACCTCGCCCTTGATGATCAGACGGTTCTCATCATGGGTTTGTGAGATCGAGATCCTTGGGGCTCTTTTAACATTAGCCAGCACCCGCCCCGCAGTTCTGGCTTTTACTCGTTTCCCTGCTGCTGCTGGGCGGGGCTGTTAGCCGCACCACCCTCCTGACCAGGTTCCCTTCAATTAGCGCAGGTACATATTTTAAAATTAACTGCGACTAATTTTTTCGTCAGTATTCCTCAGAATCACCTAAATTATTCCCGTACCTACTGTGGTTGCCAGTGACTGTAAAATATTTCGATGTACATAAACTACTCTATGGCAAAAGATTATGGTTACCACGAACTTATAGTGTACTTCGATATAGGTTCATGGGTTATGTTTGTTTAATTATGTGTAAACTTAAAAGTCTTAAAAACTTGAAACTTTGTATCCACACATGGATGACTGAGTCAGTTCACACAGCTTAGTTAAGGTTACAGCCCTGTTCTTTAAAATTGCATTTAACCATACTTTGACGCGTTAGTTTAAGTTTTAACAATGTAGTTTTAACACGCACTAACTACTATATTATGCACAATAAAGTCGAGTTCAATTTGAAATAAGATTTAAACAGGTGAGCCTTAAAGTGTTTCGATAAGAGAAAAGTGAGGTTCGCAAGATTTTGCGACTAAGATAAAGAAATAAATGCTTCTTTGGTTTGAAAATGTAGATACATATATAGTCACACAACATATGCAATACAGCTGCATTATACTGCAATTTTACATTGAAATTCTATGCATAGTTTCTTCTTCTCGGCACGTAAAAGCTCACTGAGAAATACACAGTTTTTTTTTAAAGTATTTAGTATACTGTGTGTATTTCACGACAAAACTTAGAGCCTACTCTTTTGTAAAGGGTCAGTAACGTTTCTGCAATCCCCCCTAGTGTTGAAAATGTATGATCACTTACCATCAGGTGAGCCTCGTGAACGCTCGTTTACCTCCACTTCCACAAAAAATTGACTTTTATGACAAACTTTACCGTTACAGCCTATCAAAAGTCCACTGGTGAACATCGGCCTCCTAATGGGGGGGATATATGCCAAGTTCAGCAAGTAGGTCGGCGACTGCAGTTTTAGATATAAGCATCTATCTCTATGAGTTGGAGTGAGAATTTAGGTCGTCACGATCGGCTGATAGATGGAAGGTCGCAGTACCAGACGTCTTGCAATTTAGGCGCTGCTGTCCGACGCTTGTGAGAGCACGTTTAGGTCTGGTTTAAAAGGAATAGCTATGTTGGTTAATAATAATAATCCTTGTTGGTCGAAATAAAGATATTAATATTATTATTTAAGGGTATCAATTGAGTATTCTCGTCTGGTTGAGCTCAATGAATATATAAAAGGAAATGATAAATATACATAAATATACATTTAATATACAACATAAATAAATAAATAATACATAAATAAATAAAAGCCCAACCAGATGGAGGCCCTCGGCAGGGGAGGCCAAACGGCCGAGGGTTAGGGGGAAAGTGAAAGAAACCGGCGGACGATGCAGGCGGTATCGAGGAGCACCGCTTTCTGCATTTGAGCCTGGAGCAGTCTGTCACGGAGTCCCAGCCGCCTCAGATGACCCGAGAGGCTGACTGGTATTAGCCCGTTTGCAGAAACGACTACAGGAATAATTTCCGTCGGCAGACCACCCCATATTTAGGTCACCTCAGAAATTTCCGGTCCATGATACCGTATTTCAGAGCGAGCTCCTGGTGTAGGATTCTAGCTACTATGTTGTGCCTGTGCAAGTACTCAGAGTTAGAAAGCGCCGAACAACCGGAGATGACATGCCTAAGTGAATCACCGGGATGACGACAAGCTCGACAGATATCGACGGTGCCATCTTTGGATCTGACGGCGCGGAGGATGTATCTCCGATAGTTATTGGTCTTATTACCCTGTATTGCACAGACAAAACCCTTGGTTTCCCAGAAGAGGTCACTGAAACGTAGCCAGTTGAGGGAGATGACTTTATCTACAAAAGGCTCATGTAGAGCCATGTAGTATCTCTCGTGGAGCTCCTTCTCTTTCCATACGGTCTCCCGGAAGGAAATGCTATGTACTGCTGGTTCCTACCATTGCTCGTTGGTTAAGGATAGAGGGGTAAGCAATTTACCACTAGAAATGACGTCATTATAGAATGGATCATCTGATATCGCCAGGAAGTAATGATGAAGGGTGTGTACACTTCGCATATTATGCATATTGAGCGCGCTCAGAAAGCCACGCCCACCATGCTTTCGCGGCAAGTACAGCCTCATAATCGACGATCTTCTATGATGCATCCTATGGGACGTCATTGTAGTGCAGACATTGCAAAGGCTTAGTATTTGTGCAGCAGCATGGCTCTTCCATGTAAAACGCTCTACATAAATAATCTATGTATTTTAATTTCGAACTCAATTTATTTGTGCATTCTTTTAAAGTAAATCGAATCGAATCACAACCATTGACCGTGCATTTCGATCCCAGATCGATTAACCCTCCACTGATAGCGTGGCTAACAATCGCGCCGCAATCGTGACACGTCGACGTGTGTGACAGCTATGACGGGGTTTATTTACGTTCAGCGTCGGTCTAAGCGACCGGCTGTCAGTGAGAGGGTTTAAAGTTTTGATTTATGGCATTGCTGCCATTATACAGAACTAATGACCTTTTTAGGTTTTAGCTTTAAGGCACTTTTGTAGTACAGTGTGTATGTATGTAGATAGGTATTACAGATATTGATTTTTAAGCTATTGCATAGCTTCTATCGCGGGCCTTGAGCGCGGGGACCGAATCCAGAAATTCCGTAACGAAAAAAAACCTCACGCTCCCCACTCCGACGGGCACGGAGGTGTGGCGTTGAAAGCCGTGCATCGTCTAACGTCGTTTTAGTTCGGCAGACTTCGGCACACGGCAGACTTCGGCACGGTGTTTGTGTGCGTGTACACTAGCTGCTAACTCAATGATAAAAATTCCTGAATAACCTACATGTATTGTAAGATATTAAAAATATTTTAAACAATATTAACTTCTCATTTATTCAATAAGAGAAAAAAAATTGTTTTCTTATCGGTCACCACGCTCAAAAAGTGTAACTTGATTTAATATCAAAGACTTAACTGCATAAATAAAATAAATAAATAATTATAATTGCATAAGTTGATAAAAATTCTATGCAATAGCTTTACCGCGGCAGTCACCGAGTGCCACACGTATTTTTTATTTTATTTTTTTTTTTTATAAAGAAAAAGAAACGAATTTGTGCATTCCATCTTAGTCCTCAGAAGTGACAACGCATCTGCATTTTGATTCTTAATTGATGGTAGATATAGATGTCTTTCGGCCACAGTTACCATTTACTGTCAGGTGGACTGTGCGCCCGTACTTCACCTTTATTCTTTATAAAAAATTATCGAGCCCATTACTATAACGTCTTCGTCGTTTCACAACCCTTTTGCGTTTGTTATAATGTTTATAAAAGGAATTAACATCTTTTATTATTACAAAATAAATTTAATTTGATTAACAAAGGTTAAAAAAAGTATAATAAATATTGCAACGTCGCCTTAAATGTAATTGGTAGTAGAATGTTAAGTTCATATTTACATGCACCTTACCGATATCAATATAACTTGCGCTGGTGATACTCAGTCCACTTTCTTATGATATTGTAAATATGAATCATAATATAATTAATTTAATAGGTGATATCTAGAATACAAAGACTAAAAAAGAAAATTGTAGAAGTGCAGATTGCCCACACTTTAAAAAAAGAGGAAAGTAGAGATTTTATAGGTGGTGTCACGTTGAGCTATATTATGGTTGCAGCACGAATGGTCGGCTCGAGGAGGACCACGCTCTTACAGAACACTAACATAAAATAGCGGTGTTTCTTAAGATGAATGTAGAGATTCGAAAATCCTTTTTAGTGTTAACAAAGCAAGGGTGACCACCCATTTGTATTTTGATTCTTAATCGAGGATAGATGTAGATGTTTATGGGTCATAGTATCCAATTACTATCAGGTGGACTGTGTGCTCGCTTGTCACCCTTATTCTTTAAAAAAAATAGAGCGAGCGGCAGTGATAACGATCGGGTGTCTTTTTACTCGTGTATTCGTTCCCTGGTTCCTGGTTCCTTTTATGGTGTGAAAGTCGCCGCGATAGAGACAGTGCGACACACACAGGTGAACTCTTTGTTCATTTGACCTCCCTTCGTTAATAAAAATTACTGCAGAGTTCGTATTACCTTTACTTTTCCGGTAAAAGTACTCATTATAAAATGCGTATAAGTTAAAATGTCCGAATTTCGGTCACGAAATTTCGGGCTCTACGGTGACTAGTCTCTACTCTGCGCAAGACAGGACTATTTTGCAAAAGTGTATACGAAAGCACAGATACATTCTCTATTCCCTCACTCTCATATTCCAATGAGACGGTAATCCGACACAACCAGAGAGATTTCAGGCACAGGACCAACATCTGTACGAGCTGTCCGTGGCACGGGGATGAGACACCGCCTACTTCCTGAATCCGGGCTGCTACTGAGATTTTCGTGAGTATTTCTTGAGTAACAAGCTGTGTCCCACGCGATTTCACCCGCGTATATCACGCGGCACGCATTTGAGCCGCGCGACGTTACACCTCGATTACTTAGGCGTTCACTGCTGGTTTCCTTTCGGTTCTCATAGGGTGGCTATGGCTATGCGTCGTTCGCTTGCCGACCCAACTATTGAATAATTTAATTTTTCTTTATATCTTAAACAATACGTCCAAATAACATCATATAAAAATCAAACTTTATCGACATAAAACTATCTTGATAACGAAATAACTTTCGTTCGTAAGTATTTATATGTCATGCCTAGTAATAGCGCTCATAAACCACTTTTTTAATTTTCAATACCTTTGTTCAAAAATACCTTATTGTGTTTATGTATAAGAAATAGGCCAATGCATATGGTATCACGGACGGATGGACTAAATGGAGTAAAAACCTATAATTTGGTAGAACGTTGTACAGTATTTCGGGAACTCTTTCTCTTCTGACTTGTTTACCAAAAATAACAATATTTAAGGGTAGTTGAGAAGTGTAGCCTAGTGCTAGATAGTTTATAATATTCCTTATGAATATGCCTATAATACACAAGTAATTATTCAAATATTCAAAACTGACTGATTCCATGACAAGCCTGTTTACACAAACAAAAAACAAAACAAAAAAGACTTCCACTTTATTATATCATAAGTGTAAATATCAATCGTTTATATTCGTCACACATAGATAGCACACGTATTAAAAATCTCTCTTCTAAAAATGAGCAACTTTGCAAGAGTACCACGCGTGGATTCACGTCTCAAATAGTCTAGTCTGTTGCTATGTATTCCACGTTGCGTTAAAGACTGCCGGTAGTTTGGGTGTTAATTTACCCGCCTGTCGCCTTTTACCTTTCCGGCTTAAAATAAGCAACACAATCGCCTTTCTAAAACAGGAATCTTTATGACAAAATAGGACACATTTTTAGCACCTTTTATAGAATACACAAGTTATATACAAACAGGCGATTTTATTTATAAGTTGTAAAGAAAGAAGATAGAGCGAAATTTCGTACAAAAGACACACTACATAGTAAAGTAAATAAAACTTCATAATTAGCTTTTATATGTTGACCTATCTACAGGGATATAGGTTTTTATTTTTATAAAATTGAAGTGAAAAATGAAGTTACAGTCCACCTGATGGTAAGAATAAAAAAAGGGACATTTGTTAGCCACATGCAGACAAAAACATCAGATTTGATTATTTATTTAACGTTTATTACACATCTTATAAGGGATATAAAAAGTGGACTGCCTTGTGGCATTCTCTACCAATCAATCCTTACATTTAGTAAACTGGTAATAAAGATATGAGATATAATAAAAAATACAAATAAATAGAATATATATGTAAATCATCATTCATCATCATCATCATTACAGCCCTTCACAAGTCCACTGCTGAACATAGGCCTCCCCCAAGTAATGCCACAAAGCACGGTCCTGAGCCACCTGCATCCATCGACTTCCTGCATGTCTTACCAGGTCGTCATTCCATCTAGTGGGGGTCGCCCTACACTACGCCTACCGGTACGAGGCTGGCACTCAAGAACCTTTCTTCCCCATCGGTTATCGGTTCTTCGAGCTATATGGCCAGCCCATTGCCACTTCAGATTACTAATCCGTTGGGCTATGTCGGTCACTCTGGTTTTACTGCGGATATCCTCATTTCTGAGTCTATCACGCAGAGAAACTCCGAGCATAGCCCTCTCCATAGCTCGCTGAGCGACCTTGAGCGTCCTCATACGGCCAGCAGTGAAGGACCACGTCTTTGATCCGTAAGTCATTACTGGCAACACGCACTGGTTGTACACTTTGGTTTTCAGAGATTGAGGTATACCTGACGAGAAGATGTATCGTAATTTCCCGAACGCTGCCCAGCCGAGTTGAATCCGTCGATTGACCTCTTGGTCGAAGTTGGACTTACCTAATCGGACTATTTGTCCCAGGTAAACGTACTCGTCAACAACATCGGGCATAGTGCTCCCAACAACTACCGGCATAGGTGTGACATGAACATTGAACATAATCTTTGTTTTGTCCATGTTCATCTTAAGACCCATCCGTTCTTACAGCCATTCCGTCAGCCCCGGCAGGCGTCGGCCCTTGCAGGCCCCTTCACGCTGCTGACAGCTCTTTGAGGCGCGCGTGGAACAAAACGCGCCGTCGACACGGCCTTTCATCGTTAGACGGACGGACGGCGAGCTATCCATTGCTCGCCGTCCACAGGCCCGCGCCTACGGTGGCCGGGGGCCACGACGTAGCCCCCGACGCCCGGGGCGTCTCCCGCGGCGGCCGGGGAGGAAAGCTGCTGCTCTCTCTTTCTCCCGCTCCGCCACCTCCTTCGCTAGCATCACTGCTTCGCAGAAGGTGGTGACGGCATCCCATTCCGTCTCGCTCCGGACCATGGCTTCGACCAGGGCCGGACGCGAGCGGTCGCCGCCGCCTATCGCCGCTACGAGGACACGGCGGTGCTCCGCCCAAGCAGGGCACACCTCCACGGTGTGTTCCACCGTGTCCTCCGGTCCATCCTCGCAGTGGGAGCACCCGGGCGTTTCCTCCCGCCCGATTCGGTGCAGGAACCTCCCGAACACACCGTGTCCGGTGAGGACCTGCGTCAGGCGGAAGGTGAGGATGCCGTGGCGTCTCTCAAGCCACTCCTCAAAGAATATAACGTCACCCTGTCTTACACCTCTCTGCAGTTGGATAGGTTTCGAACTCTGGTTCTGTACTCGGATAGCCATCGTAGCCCTACTGTACAAACACTTCAGCACCTCGGTATACCGACAGTCAACTTGGCACCACTGAAGGGACTGTAGCACTGCCCAAATTTCGACGGAATCAAAGGCTTTCTCATAGTCCACATACGCCAGGCAAAGTGGCAGATTGTACTCTTCGGTCTTCTGTACAATCTGACGCAGGGTATGTATGTGGTCTATGGTACTGAAGCCTTTTCGGAAACCGGCTTGTTCGGGAGGCTGGAAGTCGTCGAGTCTGCGTGCGAGACGATTCGTAATGACTCTCGAAAACAGCACGTAGACGCGGCTCAGAAGGGAAATCGGTCTGTAGTTCTTCAAGAGAGCGTTGTCGCCTTTCTTAAAGAACAAGACCACCGCACTTCTGCTCCACGCCTCCGGAGTAGTGGATAATGTGGCCCATAGACATCTACATTTATCCTTGCTTAAGAATCAAAACGCAAGTGTGTTGTAACTCCTGAGGACTAAGATGGATGAATGTTTCGTTTCCAGTAAAAAAGGGTTGCCGGATCTCTACACCCTCCAAACGAAACACAGCAGTATAAAGCTGCTATTTCACGCTGGTATTCTGTGAGAGCGTGATCCTTCCCCGGTCTAGCAAATCCATTCGTGCTGCACCCATAATATAGCTGCAGCATAGCTTTACCACGTCATTTATACGCGTTAGAGCCACACTTCAACTAAATTATGGTTTATAGCACGAATGGGCCAGAATACCAGCATAAAATAGAAGCTTTATGCTGCTGTGTTTACTATGGTGAGTATAGAGAACCGGAAATCCTATTAACTGGAAATGAAGCTCACTTTTGTCCTCAAAGGTGTTGTTAGTTAACGGATCTGCATTGTGATACTTAATTAAAGATAGATGCAGATAGTCCACAGCATCTACTTACCATCAGGTGTAAAGGTATGAAATAACGCGACGTCTAAACTTAAAAAATAACTAATTCATGTAAGTAATATAAAAATAAAAACTATTTTGTGACAAAATTAATTATACAAATCTAGGCATAAATATGGAGTATTTTTTTTTCTAAAAAACTTATACAATTATGGTTTAAAAAAATTTTGTACTACCTACCAAGGTGGACTGGGTGCTCGTTTGTCATCCTTAACCTGTAAGAAACATCCAGCTGTGAGATTTAATGGAAATATAAAGAGGAAGAAGAAAAAGCTTTAAAACTACTTAGTTTTCGATCAGATAAACTTTTAAATATATTTTAACTTGGCTTTTCTTACGCGAAATTATTTTGTTCCTTTGGTATTGTATATACTACTAAATATTATAATTATAATAATGTCCTCCAGGCCGAATTTCGGCCACGGCGGCCTTCCTCAACAGAGGCTAGCCATCGGCGCAGGACAGGATTATAGTGCCCAAGTGTATGCGCAAGCACAGGTACACTCTCTATTCCCTCACTCTCATATACCTATGGGACGGTAAACCGACACGACCGGAGAGAGATCAGGCGCATTACGAATAGCTTTACGTGCTTTCCGAGGTGGGACACCGCCAACTTCCCTGACTCCGGGCAACTACTGTGAATTTCTTGACGGAAAAACTCAATAATTAATTTTTGGCCCGACCCGGGATTCGAACCCAGGACCTCATGTTCAGCAGTCGCACTACTACAACCACTAGACCAACGAGGCAGTCAATAATAATAATAAATACTAAATCGACCAAGTTTATTATTATGTTTTTCAGTCACAACTATGGTTGTAAAACAAAGCTGGCTTAACTAGCTGTCTCTTAAGCAAATTATAATAAAAGTTCCGCTCGAGCTGAAATGAACACTTTAAACACACTTTAAAATCATTACTGCAGCCGTATATTTAACATTGCCGTTTTTTATTTTGGCGTAACGTGGAAATAGAAATTTACGTTATTGAATTGACATTTTGCCACGTAATTTTCTCTTTATACAGCGTATTTTGTTAAAGTTTGACACGTGGTAGAGCCATGCTGCAGCTATATTCTTCTTCTTCATTTTCATTTTTAATTGAGGAAAAATGACGATGTCTATGGGCCTCAGTATACACTTAGCATCAGATGAACTGAGTGCTTGTTCTTCACTCTTACTGTGTAAGAAAGTACAATAGAAGAAGAAGAAGAAGTAGAAGAAGAAGGAAAATGGAATGACAAGGAAATGGAATACCGCACAGCTCACATATCCGGTGATAAAGGAAGACATTGTGCATGTGTGAAGAATAAAATACTTATAACTATATAAAAGCAACCATTTTGCAATAGTTTTGCTACTGGAGGGGCTAATCTGCAACCGCAGTTTTTGATCATTTTCAGTTGTAATCAGGAAAATGTCACTGCTCATCTCTTGTTTCGGTTTCCCTCTGTCTGCTCTTACGATGCCCACGGGATAATATTAATAGGATAATAATGTTGATAATTATATAATAAAGGAACACAAGTTCCAAAGAGATGTCTGCTTGTAGGCACTAGTAGTCAGAATGCCTATACAAGAACCGATACGTTCTGAATAACGACTAGTTCTATTACTAACGAAGTACATGTATGAACGGTTTATATTATAAGCTATTTGTTCAGCAAGTTATGATATTATCTAAAAAGTTAAGCCTCTTTCTGCGATTTGTAAGGAGTTCAACAAGTATTTTATAAAAAAAAATATATTTCAAGCACAACATGTACTGTAAAACGGCTAGTAATAAAAAATCAAACGTTTTTTAAATATAGGAACCCGGTTGGTATAACCTAATAAGCACAAAACTTTTACTGGCTTATTATATACAGATAACATTTCTTACTTATCCTTTCTACTGACTTCAAGCTTAGTTTCATGATACAGCAGTTTTAAAGAGCCTGAATGTAGTTTCTTTGCCAACTCGTTAACTTTATCGTTGTGCTTGAAAACGAATTGAATGCGAAAGTTTTCTTTGCACGGTCAGCTTTGTACTAAAAAAAATATAGCTGCACACTATATACAGTAAGCATGCTGCTGCGCTTACCGTGTAGTGGCGCTGCAGGAACATCCACTACTCCATTTCGTCTCGTGGGTGACGTACGAGACGACAGAGTGAAACAAACCAGGAGATGGGCAACAGCATCTTCCCAATAACATCTAAAAAAACTGTGGTTTCCAACCAGCCTTCCAAGTGTGCTAACTATGACAAAATCTAATTGTCTTTACATTTAATGGAAAGACAAATGTTAATTACAATTTTAAGTGCTGATTTACTACGTGCTCAGCGGTAAAGGAAAACATCGTGAGGAAACCTGCATGTCTGAGGATTAAGGAAAAAAATATTTCGAAGACATGTGATGTTTGCCAACACGCATTAAGGCTGCGCGGCGGACACTTCCTTGCCCAAAAACCCTCCCAGAAATGAGGGGAGGCCTGGGCCCAGCAGTGGGACGTATGTAGGCTGTAACTTTAACTTTAACTTTTAAAATATACTAGCCATGATATCAACATTAATAATATTCTCTGTAACCACTCCCTGTAAGCTTACATGCTTGTGTTAGGAGTGATTCATGACGGTAGTCGAATGGTGGATACGACTACGAATACGAATATACGAATGGATACGAACCTATGATCTTCTGAATTTGCCATCCGCATCCTGCCATTAGGCTATTATCGCTTTATTAAGGTGTTGTACAATAAAAACTGAATAAAAAATAAATGGTCGGGCAGTTGGCGGTATTTCATTCTCTGGCGTCGGAAATCCAAACTATTCCTGCGCCTGATCGAAACCCGGTCTGGAAGAAATTATCCGACTACAGTCACGCCTAACGACACCAACGGGACTAAATGTGTTGATGTATCCCTCGCCACCACTATACGGCTAATGCCTGATACCTAAATTCATAAAACGTCTTCTTCTCAGTAACGATCCGTATTAATACTTGGTGCAGGTAAATACAGCGCATGATAATTTAAAATGAAAAAAAAATTAAACAATTCATAAATAGTTAAACTGGTATTTACGGCAAAAAGATTCGTAAAAGAAAATGGAGCATTTTTAAAATAGAAACCCCGTATGACTAACTTAACAAGGCCCGAAATATTATACTTCCACATGAAGGTTCCTAAGATTTTCTGATTTTCGTTCATCGTTTAACATGTCGTAGTAAATTAATACTTAACTTTATAAAGGATAGAGCCATGCTTTTTTATATGATATGTTGACAAACGAGCACACAGTCCATCTGATGGTAAGTGGTTGCTGTGGCCCATAAACATTTACATCTATCCTCGATTACGAATCAAAATTCAGATGCGTTGATACCCTTGAGGACTAAGATGGAATGCCTCGTTTCCAGTAAAAAATGTCTGCAGTTCTCTAAACTCACCATACGAAACATACCAGTGTTAAGCTACTATTTTACGCTGGTATTCTGTGAGGGCGTACTTCTTCACGTGTCGAGCCGACCCAATAGAGCTTCAACTATACTACTAATATAACTGCAGCATGGCTCTACCAAACCAGCACACAGTCCACCTGATGGTAAGTGTATAATGTGGCCCATAGATATCTACATTTATCCTCGCTTAAGAATTAAAACGCAAGTATGTTGTAACTCCTGAGGACTAAGATGGATGAATGTTTCGTTTCCAGTAAAAAAGGGTTGCCGGATCTCTACACCCTCCAAACGAAACACAGCAGTATAAAGCTGATATTTCACGCTGGTATTCTGTGAGAGCGTGATCCTTCCCCGGTCGAGCAAATCCATTCGTGCTGCACCCATAATATAGCTGCAGCATGGCTTTACCACGTCATTTATACGCGTTAGAGCCACACTTCAGCTAAATTATGGTTTATAGCACGAATGGGCCAGAATACCAGAATAAAATAGAAGCTTTATGCTGCTGTGTTTACTATGGTGAGTATAGAGAACCGGATATCCTATTAACTGGAAATGAAGCTCACTTTTGTCCTCAAAGATGTTGTTAGTTAACGGATCTGCATTGTGATACTTAATTAAAGATAGATGCAGATAGTCCACAGCATCTACTTACCATCAGGTGTAAAGGTATGAAATAACGCGACGTCTAAACTTAAAAATAACTAATTCATTCATTGTCACCCGTGAGGACTAAGGTGGAATACCTCATTTCCAGTAAAAAGGGTCTCCGGTTCTCTACACTCACTATACGAAACACAGCAGCATTAAGCTACTATTTTACGCTGGCATTCCGTGAGAGCGTGGTCCTTCCTCGATTGAGCCAACCCATTCGTGCTACAAATGTACTACTAATATAACAGTAGCATGGCTATAAAACGTATAAAATGCTACAGCTATATTATGGTTGTAGCAGGAAGCATGATCTTTCCTTGGTCATGCCATGGGTTGGCACATCATGCTCTTACAGAATACCTCCGTTAAATAGCAGCTTAAATCTGCAGTATTTCGTATTGGGAGTGTAGAGAATTTTACTAGAAACGAGTCATTCCATCATAGTCCTCAGGTTTGATAATGCATTTGCATTTTGAATCTAAATCGATGATAAATGTAGATATCTATAGGTCCCAGCTTCCACCTACCAGCAGGTGGACTGGGTACTAATTTATTACGCTTACTGTATAAGTAAATAGAGAGATACGAGGGCGGCACTGAAAATTTCGAGAATCAAGGAATTGACACAACATTACTATAAAAAAAAGAATTTATTGCTTTTCGAAGTATTCTCCGCGAAATTTGACACATTTTTCCATACGATGGAACCAATCATTGAAGCAACCATTCCATTCGGAAGTTGGGGTCTCCAAAATGGCCGTTTTGTAGGCGTCCACAGCTTCTTCAAGTGATGAAAATCTCAGTCCACGCAATTTATTCTTTATTTTAGGGAACGTATGGAAATCATTAGGGCTTAGTTCGGGGCTGTACGGCGAATGGTCTAATAATTCTATGTTTTCTTGCTCTAAAAACTCTTTTGTTCTTTGTACGGTGTGAGAACTCGCATTGTCGTGATGGAGGATGATGCGGTGGTTGCAGTTCTTTTTACGGAGTCAGAAACGACCTGTGGCAAACAAATGCTAGCATACCATTTTGCATTAACCGTTCTTTGTCCCTCAAGAGGAATAGATGTAACATGGCCGGTTTTGGAGACAAACGTGACCACCATTTTTTTGCAACACTCCGTGAACGAACAATTTTTGTTGGCTTTAACTCATTTTCGAACCCCCAAACTCGTGACTGGTTTTTTGTTTCGGGTTCATATGCGTATATCCAGGATTCGTCACCTGATACGATGTTGTATACAGCATTTGAGGATCCTGCGTGGAATCTTTCGAGAGTTCTGACGCATCTTTACAGAGCGAATGCGGTATTTATCGGGAAAACAACTTTTTTTACACATAATGTTCATGCAAGATTATTTTTATTCGACTCATGCCAATGTCTAAAGTTGCCTGAATTTCGCGGTATGTCACATGTCGATTTTCCTCAATCAGCTTACGCGCAGCATCAACGTTTTCTTGGGTGACTCTAGTTTTTGGACGACCTTGACGGGGATCATCACTGAGCTTGACACGTTCGCGTTGAAATTCAGCAAACTAGCGATAAATTGTGGTTTTGGATGGGGCTTCATCACCAAATGCAGAAATCATCCGGTCAACATACTGTTTTTGTGTAAAACCACTTCGAAAGTTATAATAAATCATCGCTCTTGAATTTCCTCGAGTCAATTCCATTTTCTCAACGACTAAACAAGTTTGACAAAACCTTGTGACAAGACCGAGAATCTTTTTTTAAATAAATAAATGGTATTCGATTTTTAAAACCAAGGAATTTTCAATTAAAAAGATTTTAATATGACAGGAACAGTGGAAATATTCCATTCCCGATACCTTTAGTGTAGCCTAGTAAAACTGCATTTAACAATTTCATTGATGTTGCCGCGGATCAAACTGTCGTCCCTCGCAACTCTCCTTCCTTCAATGACAAATTTAACGTTTGAGTATCTTGTCTTGATGTCAGTTGGGCGGAACGTGTGTTATAACTTCCCTCAGGCGTCTGCAACTATGCGTAGCTTTGTCCTATTATTTGGAGTATGTTTGTGACAGACAGACAATTATCAGTTTTGTCTATTTATGACGTTTTAGGCTTAAAAACCCATCATTGTTATACTTAAATTATTGCCGTGTAGTTGCATAAGAGTATATATACATCGTCCCATTTTTCCCAATGGTTCTTTTTAGAATAAGGGTGACATACGAGCACATAGTCCACCTGACGGTAAGTGGATGCTGTGGCCTATGTGAAAAGGAAACGCAGAAGCACAAACTTTCGGGCTCTGAAACAGAAGGGATCAATCGAGGCTTCTCTCGATCCGGCCTCCTATAACGCCTACGTTGGGTTCGGGAACAACGTATGTGATCTCCGCAACGGAGTAACACACAAGGGCAATAACCTCTTCCTTTTCAGCAAGTAGGTTCAGACGGGGATTACGAGTCTTCCGAAGTCGTCCCGGTCCCAACGCCTTAATTCTTCGATGTGGACTGTATAACTTAAGGGATGAATTTCTTGGGAATAAAACAGCAATTATCTCCAAACCGTTCCGTGAGAGAGTAATCACTTTTCCCTATCACTTCCCTATACTCTTCTTATTGACTGCTGGTTTTTCACTTTTCTCGAATTTTTTTTCCCGAATATTTCCCGAAGGATTCCCGAACGAATTGCAGCGTTGAATGTCGTCTTCACGCACTGACGTACGTGCAGGTATCGGGCCTCGGGGTGACCCCCATTACCCGGGTGTCCTCATGTCCCATTATTATGGGACAGTCCTTGTTGCCTATTCTAGGCTAATAGCATACCGGGTTTGTTCCGTATTAGGTGATGTATTGTTTCCGTAGTTAACCAACTACGGAAAAAGGTGGTTATCTGGTTGAGTCTGGGTTGGCCTTTCTGCGGCATTGTGGGTTGTTACTCAACTCTCTAATCACATATAGAGAGGAGTTCTCTTGGAAGAGGTCGCCCGTCCGGTGGCCGGGTATGCAACGGCGCAAAGCCATTGAGATGTTCATGTGGCCCGTTATCGGCACGGTCAAACATGCCGCGTGCTAAACGGGCCACGAAGTCGATGATGTTCTCGATCTTCAAATCCGCCGCTATCACGTCGTTCCGGACGTAGCGACCTGCTCCGACGATCGTCCTTAGTGTCAGATTCTGCTGGGCCTGTAGTCGCCGCCTCAGAGGGTCGCTCAGAAGTGCGTACCAGGCCGGTGCAGCGTAGGTGATAATGGTCCGGATATACATCTTGTATATCCGGAGCTTGGTTCTTAGAGGCAGCTTGGATGCCAGGACCGGCAAGAGCGTCGCCCGCGCACATCGGGCCCGGCGGACGACGAAGTCGACGTGCGCGGTCATGCGCAGCGTCCTGTCGATCCTACACCCAAGGTAGGTTACAGCCTTCTGGTACGCAATCTCCTGGCCGTTGAGGGTCAGCGGAGGTGGTAAATTCCTGAGACGGCGAGTGAGCAGAGCGGTCGTCTTACCAACGTTGACGACCATCCTCCACTCGTCCAGCCATGGTGGCAGCAGGTCCAGCAGACGCTGCATCTTGGCAGTGGCTATGTGGGCTCTTCTGGACGAGGTGAAATAGGCGCTATCGTCCGCGAATAGCGCCAGCTCGACGTCGTCCTCCCACTCTTGAAGCCTGCCTGCCAGTGTAGGTATATCGTTGGTGTAAGCCGCGTACAGGACTGGAGACAAACAGCTGCCCTGTGGGACGCCGGCTTTGATGGATCTTGTTGCGGATTCGGCGTCCTCTACGCAGACGTAGAACTTCCTGTCTTCCAGGAAAGACGCTATTAGCCGCAATATAGCAGGAGGGACACTGGTCTGTTGTTCCAGTTTATATAATAATCCTGCGTGCCACACCCGGTCGAACGCCTTCTCGATATCGAGAAAGACGCCCAACGATATGCGGCCACGATTGTACTCTGCCGCAAGCAGGTGCAGCACTCTAGTCAGTTGTGTGACTGTGGAGTGACCCCTCCTGAATCCGTGCTGCTCCGCCCGAAGTTGGATGCACGGACGGAGACGTCTTAGCAGCAATCTTTCGAACAGTTTAGCTATATGTGGTAATAGCGTGATCGGCCTGTAGTTGGCAGCTCTACGCCTGTCCTTCCCGGGTTTCGGCAAGACGATGATTTTGCCTTTCTTCCAGTCCTCCGGGAAGTGGGATGTCCGCAATATCCCATTGTAGAGTCGACCAAGCTCTACTATGACTCTATTGGGCAACTGTCGGAGTGCAGCGTTGGTAATCCCATCGTGCCCCGGCGCCTTCCTCGGTTGCAGGCAGGTTACTGTCCTCCGCAGTTCTGCGGGGGGAGATGAACCAATCTCCTGCAAGAGGTGGCGCGGGCGACGACAGGAACTCCTGTACGCGACTTTCCTTCCGGGCATGAAGCTCCATGGACTCCGCACTTGCTGTGTTCGGCATAAATTGCTCCTCGAAGTGCTCGACTAGGATATCCGCTCTGCCCTTGGCATCGTAGCATCGTTTGCCCGTATTATCAGTCAGCGGGCAAACGGGAGGTCTGGATTTGGTCAAATGTCGGTTTAGTCTATAAAGCGACACATCTTTCTCTTCCGCCTTCTGGATGCGCCGATCCCAGGCTTCGCCTCTGAAGGCCTGGACTGAAACCGACAGTTCCTCCGTTAGGGTGTTCAGCTGCGTTTTGATCCTGGGGCAGCGAGTACGCGCCCAGAGCTTTCTCAGCGCTCTTTTGCGCTTGATCTGCACGCATATCTCACGCGGCAGATCGTCTCGCCTTGCTGTAATCGGGACGACCGTAGAAGCCGCGTGGAGGGCTTCCTTGATGTTATTGGTGATTCTAGTTGCAGCGGCCTCTACGTCGTCCGCTGTGCATATAGGTTGGTGTGCTGGAGGTCTCTGCTGAAGATGTTGACAGTAGAGCCTCCAGTCGACACGGGTTTTAAAAGCTCTAGGCGGCGTAGTCACCGCCTTTAAGCCAAGGGTTATCAGTAACGGGAGGTGCTGTGAAGGGAGGTCGTACAGCACTTCTACCACTATCGGATAGTTGACGTTCCTAGTGAGCACGATGTCTAATACATCCGGGTGCCTCCTTGGGTCGGTAGGAACGTGAGTTGGCTCCTCGGGACCTAGAACGTCATACTGGTTCTTCTCAGCATCTTCATATAGCTCACGACCCGGCGGGGTGATCACTCTGGACCCCCACGCCGGGTGTTTGGCGTTCAGGTCCCCGGCGATGATTACAGGAGTATCGCCCTCCATTACCGTCCGGATGTCTGAGGAGCAGAATGGAGTCCCTGGCGGGCGGTATGCTGCGTATATTCTTAGTTCCTCGCCCGCCGCCTCCATTCTTATGCCGATTGAGCGCATAGTCTGGAAGGATGGTAGATCCAGCTCTTGGTGGACGATGTCCCTCCTCACTAGAACCGCCGTCCCTCTATAGGCGGCCCCTCGAGAAGTGACCTCGTCCCTTCTATAGATGTGGAAGTTAGGCAGCTTTATGCGCGTTTTGGGATTCAATATTGTTTCGCCCAGCAGTATAATATGTATGTCCTGTTGCTGGGCGACAGTGCGGAGTTCCTGCAGCTTCTACTGAATTCCGTCCGGGTTCCAGTACATTAGGCGCAGGTTATTATCCTCCATAATGTCTGGCCAGGAGGTTTGCCAGCGCCTTCATGATCGCTGTTATTGGATCCGTCCCGGCTCTGATGTCGGCCAGGACTTGCGTGCCGACCTCGATGGCAATCCCAACTAAGCGCTGGATTGCATCAGCTGTTTCGAGGCCGGCCGTCGGTGGTCTCCTATCTGAAGGCGTTGGTACTGGTCTCGGGCGTTGGACTTCTTGTTTTTGAGTAGAGCGCGCTCTGTGTGTAGCTCGGGCTCTCTCCTCCGGTGGAGCCCTCTCCTGCACTCTACTCACGCCCTTTTGGGTGGTCTCCTTTATAACCTGCGCCTGAGGCGCTATTGGTCCTGGTGTCGGGGTAGAGGTAACAGCCCGAGGAGGCTGCGACTTCTTTCGGCTTCTCTCCCGCCTCCTCTTCTTGGAGGGCTGCCGTTCTGTGGCAGGGTTGGCGGGAGGTTGCAGGGTCGCCCCGGTGGTTGCCCTTTCCTCTGTGGGTTCCACCGTTTCCTTGCGTGGTACGGGTGGGGGGGGGGGGCTGGTTGTCTGCCCTTCCCCGTGATGGTGGCCCACCCGTCTTTCTGGATGGTGATGGTTTTTGGGCGACTCTGGGGGGATCCTTTTCGGGTCCTCCGGGAGTAGCCCCGGTAAGGTTATCCCCTGCCTCCGTGCAGTCCTCCTCAGGACTGGGCAGCGACGGTCATTGGCAGTATGATTTTTGCCACAATTGGCACATGTGGGTTCCTCCTCTCTACCCCGAGGGCAAAGGCTCGCTATATGCTCCCCGGCGCAGCGTACACACTTCACCGGCCTGAAGCAATTTGCTGAGGCGTGTCCAAAGGCCTGGCAGCGGTGGCATTGTGCCGGTCCGGCTTTTCTTTGCCAGGCCTCAATAACTACTCCTCTCATGAAGAGTAGTTCGTCAACTTCGTAGAGTCTTTTAAGCTGCTCCAGGCTCAGGTGGTCGAATTGGGCAAAGTATACGCATCCTGGTCTGCCCCTTCTCGGTGGGATTGCTTTCACATATTTGACCGGGAAGCCCTTTGCCTTTATGGCCTCCTCGATGGTACTGGTGTCGGTTCCCATTGGTAGGCCCCGGATGCCCACTTTAGTGGGCTTGTCTTCATCCGGGGTGTAGCAGTACCACGAGATACTGGGTGTTGCCTTGGACAGTTCAACCATGTAGCGTTGAACCGTCCTGAATTCTGTGGCGCTTTGTGGCGTAAAACGAACCCCCCTTCCCGAACGGACGGGCATTCAACGGGTGGCCTAACATTCTATTAAGCTCCTTGAAATGCCTCGTCCAGTCCGGGAGGCTTTCGGCCACTATGGGCGGGTATCTGGTCTTCTCCTCCTGGTCGGCAGGCTTATCAGAAGACGCTGCCGCCGGTTTGGGTCGTGGCACTGCTGGCGCCGCTACCATATGGGCGTAGCTAGTAGATGGCCGTTGGCCATCATCCAGCGGACGCCCGGACGGATTTTCGGTAGTCTTCTTCGGCGACGTGGACGGCGAGTGTCCAGCCGATGTATTTGGAGCTAAGGTCGCATATGTTGTGGCACTCCAACCATACGACCCTTCTCCTCCCTGCTCTAGATCTACAGCTTCCATGCTGGAGTGGTGTTCCTCTGATCTAGGGGGAGTGGGCTTAGTCGGCGATGGCGACTTCGGTGGCGATCTCCTTATCGGCCTTTGGATTAGCTCCTCCTCGGATGACGAATAGTCCGAGGAGTTGGAGGATCCTAGGCACTTCCTCTTCTCCTGCATTGATGCTGCAGTCTCAGGCGGAGTGTGCCTTCTCCAAGACTTCTTAGCCCGCTGCTGTTGGGGGACCGGTTCCAGCCCCGTCGTACCTTCAGGTACGATGGGCGAGAGCGCGGTCCTCGATGCGGGTCCTTTCCCTGGAGATAGGGGCTTCCTAGTAGGGATCTGCGAGTAGGAAGACACTACTCGAGTCCTTTCTGGGTTGAAGATGTCCCGGTATGCTATAGGTCGCTCCAGAACACTAGTTCGGTCCGGTGGTTTTCTAGATCTCGGTGGTGGCTCCCCCTTGTCGTTGTCCTTATCGGACATGGTGAACCTACCTAAATCAGTCGTCTACTAATGGCCCTGTCTAAATCCAGCCGATCGGCTGTAATGCGCGACGCGGATGGAGGTAGCAACTACGTTGGCGTAATCTCTTGGGGCACTGCCTACCCCTTTCACAACGAAAGGGTTGGGGGAAGTGCAACGGTGGCACTTTAGTACGCGACTAGGCACAGGATGCACGAAGCGCATAAAGTGCCAAGAATCACCTAGGGGCCGGTGACCTCGACGCCTCACGGAATCACGGGACTCAACGATCGGCGGAGTTTGTCGAACCGGCGGTTATTTGCAGCCACTGCTAACTACAGATAACGCACACCTAGGAGATCCTTACGAATCGCAATAAAACCCGTTCACCAAGCCACCCCAGAGCTATACGCGAAAGTGAGCCGCGCCATTCGCGCGCTTGCGCAACTCAATTACATGAATTTGTTCTATTACTCTCTCACGTTTTACTTAATTACTTTATTTCCATAAGTCTTACATCAATACAATTTATCTGTATAGATAGCACAAAACAATATCTACACTACGATATACATTACATTTTCATATCACGAAAAACCTTTTTATTTATTAAATGAAATATGCCTATTTTAATCACAAGTGCAAAGTCAAAATTTCTTAAATATTTAACACAGAAAGTTAAAACAATGTTTCCCACTTGAATTTATACATAAGTTAACTAATACAATAGTTTAATTTACATTTTCTCTATTTATTTCACTATTTAAAACACTTTTAAATTTCTTATACAAAACTATCATTATTTCACTTATACACAGGAATTTTCACATAAAAATAACACAGAATTCACCTTTTTTAGCACGTACAATCAACCTGAAATGTTTAACAAGTCATTTTTACATAAATTGCTGAAATTACAAACATTTTAAATTTTTACATATTCGGCCTCCTAAGGGCGTGGCTTAGCGTGCGTCTATGAACTCACACTATTTGAACAACTAACTTTTGCACGGCTCTCGGCTATCAGAAAAAATGGAAGTCTGATATACACTAATTTTAACAATATTAGGTAAATTAAATGCTTTTACACAATATTCAAACTGTAGGAAACTATCTCTAATCAGATTCTTATCAGTTATCATGTTTCTTATCAAACAATATAAGTGAATGTTTTCATAAATCAATCATAACAAATAGGCATTTGTTTTCGTACAAAACATATCAAACTCATATAAAACAATACTTATGCAATTAATTTCCGTTAATTCTATTTATGCACAGAGTGATCATCTCGACCGGGGAACAAATCCGATCTCTAACTTCACTTTAATATTCCTTTGAATTTACATCATTGGAAAGATGATTTCAACCGGGGAACCAATCCGGCAACATAATTTTTATCTTAAATTCCTTATGAATTTATTAAGCGATATTACTTAGGAACAAATAAACTAGTCCGGCCTGGGAGTCGAACCCAAGACCTTCATATCATTAATTCGATATTTCTTTAAGATTTAACTAAGCATTTTCTTATCAGAACATTATTATTGGACAACGAGTCTTTGAAAAGTTATTCGTCATAGGTTGACTTAATAAACTGAAATATTCTTATAGGCGCGTCGCCAACACTATGGATATCCACATCTTTCCTCGATTACAAATCAGAATGCGGATCGTTGGTCACACGTGAGGACTAAGATAGATTGCCTTTTTTCCAGTTAGAAGGATTTCCGGTGGTGTTGTAATAAGGGACTAAATGATTAGTCAGAAAAATATTTGCCTACCAATAAATAACTAATTCATTTACGTCAGACGTAAAGTGCTCAGACCAGTTACGGACAGCTACGGCAAAAATCTGATACGTTTGGCGCTTTGATATGATGAATCCACCTGCAAAGCGTGACAAAACGTTAAATTTCATAAAAATAAATAAACCGTTTAGTGCCAGTATAATAATATCAGGTCATTTGTTTGTTGATAATCGTTATGTTTTCATCACATTTTAATCACTTTCGTCATCATGAATAAGTTAAAAATTCGAGTAATTATGGAATAGGAGTACCGTCGTGGCAGCAAAGCGACACAAGACCTTTTCCCTTCCTTTGGAATTCGCGAGAAACTGTGCAATTGGATTACCAGTTTCCTTGCTGATTGGGGAATCAAGGTCGTAGTAGACAGTGCATCCTCTTAATACAAGCCTATTAACGCTGGTATTCCGCAATACTGCGTGCTATCACCAATGCCGGTTCTTCCGCATATCAATGATATGTTGCAAACTGGTGACTATTGATCTCATTTTTGGACCGGGGCACCTCAGTGCAAGCTCCTTCCACTTGATCGCATCCAGCGCAGAACGGCTCGAATCGTCGACGACCGAGTTCTGCGCTTCACTATAAAAAAATAAGTAGCACGCAATAAAGTAAAAGTAAAGTTACAGCCTATATACGTCCCACTGCTGGGCACGGCCTCCCTCATTTCTGAGTGGGGGTACGCAATATCAATATTTTTACGGAGCGAATACTACAAACGAAGGCACCGCCTGGTTTTATTGGTTTGCTTGCTTCCGTTCTGGAAATATTGACCTGAAAAAATGAACTCCGTGGTTGTCCAAAACCTGTGGTCGACAATGATGAATAGTTAGAAACGTTAGCATCAAAACAATATTGGTCCATTTGAGTGAAATTGGGAAGGTAAAAAAACCCGACATATGGCTTCCATACGAACTCAATGATCGCCAATGCGATGTACATCGAGATGTGCCTTGCACGGCTCAACAGGCACAAAATCAAAGAAATTTTGAACCGCATTATTACCTGCGATGAAAAGTGGATTCAGTTTGACAATGGCATGCGTTCAGCATATTAGTTAGACCCTGGTTCGGCACCTAAACAAGGCCCTGTTTGGTGGTTTAGCGCCGGTGTAATTCATCACAAATTATTATTAAACGAGATAATTATTACTGTAGAGAACAGAACGCAATGATGGAAAAGCTCCCACGTCTCCAACCAGCTCTAGTCAATCGCTCGTCCTCGCTGCTCCAGCACGACAACGCGCGAACTCATACTGCACAACAGACGGTCTCCAAGTTACAAGAGCTGGGGTTGGACCCCTTCCGTTATACGTCAAATTGACCAGACCTTATGCCTACAGACTTCTTTTCTATGATTTAGATATCTTTTAGGCAAAGAAAAATTCAATACTGGCGAGAATTTAGTGCCTACCGTCCAGCTGCTTTCTTTAAGAATTAATAAACTGTTCTTCCGTTGGCAAAGACGCATCGATTGCATGAGTGACGACTTTGATTAATAGAAATAAAAATATAGAAAAAAATTAGTTTAACTTATGATTAAAACTACTTTTACGGATTTTATCGCGTTTATTTTTACTTTTTATTTACTTTTATTTTTAATTCCCGACGTTTCGGGCGCTTTCCAGCACCCATGGTCACGGGGGACTGAGATGACTGACGTCCCAATGTCATTGTTAAACCCGGAGTACCTTCAGCTTTTTTAATTATTGTTTATGGTCCGATCTATGCAAAATGAACTGACTATGTCCTGAGGTCTTGCAGTGGTATGCTTGGGTTTAGTTTTAATTTTATTGATTATAGGATCCCAAGCAGGTGGTAGTACCCAGCCTCCTTCTCTATTGAAATTAGGATGTTTTTTTACTACTAACGACTTACGTAAATCGTGAAATGTCGGTGTAAGAATATACACTATCCCATACCATTCCCTGGGTGCCTTTAGAAGTGATGGAAACTGAAGCAGGAGATGTGCAGAAGCATCATCCTGATGGCAACTCAAATAAACTGCAAACTCAACAATCTGACTTCTAAGTGTGACAACTATGGCAAAATCCCTCCTATGAGACAATCCATGGAGGCGTTTGTTCAGCAGCGGATTTTCATTGGCTGTAATGAACGGAATGAAATTCCAAGTGGGTAGATGCTTTTATTTCCGAAGTAATCAAGGAAATGTCCACCACACTGCCCAAAATTTGCTGGCGGACTTCACATGTCTTTGATAAATTATTTTCTCTGCAGAGCACGCAGTAAATCAGCACTTGAAACAATGTTACAAAATACGTTACAAAGTTTGAGAGGACAAGATGTGAGAACACAAAATATCTCCCAGAACACATTTCTTCGCGATACAAGGAACATAAACTGCACGTATATACACATATATGACTATTATATGCCCTGCGGTCGTGTACCGGCAGGAAATATTTCCTCCTTATTGAGATCATTTTCCAAGATTTTATTTACGTATGTAAACATTTTTTATGTATATGATATAAAAATGTAGTGCAACAGTTTTGCTATTTATGACAACGTTTTAATATTGCTTTAGCTAACAAAAGATATTTGGCGGTCGTCTAGCGTATAAATCTGAGGCTGCACATTTCTTTGTATTTTTATAGTTATGAATATTTGTGATCCTTAATTAACACAAATAATTGACATTGAATAAAACTAATTTCGCGAATTTTATCTTGTTTAATTATTATCCCATAAATTGTGAAAAAATCCGTAAAATTAGTTTTATTATTATTATATATATATATATATATATATATATATATATATATATATATATATATATAGTATTATATATGTATTACTATTTGACGGCCCCGTGGCATAGTGACAGCACTGAGTTGCGATGCTGAGGGCTGCGGGTTTGATCCCCGCACGGACAAGTATATGTATGGCCTACAAGCAATTGTCTTAGGTCTGGACGATCGTCCTTGTGCAACTTATGACTGCTCTAAGTTTGAGGATGATGTGTTTTTAAATAAGAAATATCTTCTTAAAAGTTACGTAAAATAGTAGTTTAATGCTGCTGTCTTCTTATGGTGTATGCAGAGGACAGTAATAATTTTTACTGGACACGAGTGATTCTGTCTTAGTTCTTAGGATGTAAGATGTAGATGTCTCCATGCCACAGCATCCACTTACCATCAGGCAGACTATGTTTTCGCTTCTCACACTTATTTTATAAAAAAGCGACTTATATTTTTGATTAATGCCTTTTTAAAAATAAAGACACCATATTTGTGTTACTCCCGTTTCTGAACGGCTGGACATAGGACTCTTTCAAGATAGGGAATCTTTCTTAATCGCTTCGCTATGTTAGCAGGCGGATTGACAATAGCAGTGCCAAACGTTTCGCTCACATCCCCGATCTAGGTGTCTTACGCCTGGCGTAAGCTAAATTATGATACCACCATCTATCGGAAGCCACAAGTTCTTACTAGTGATTCCCAATGTTGGATTTTATACAGGATGAAATGGTATGTTGTTTTCTTACGCTGCCACTCTACGGCATTATAAAAAATGCACAGTTGGTAAAATATAATAATAATTTAACTACCCGATGTCGTCCCTTGTGTGTGAGAAGAAGAAGGTCCCCAAGAAGATGGAAATGAAAAAAAAATGAACATATCAACATATTTTCCTATTAACTACTGAGTATTTATCATCATCAATACAGACCTTCAGAAGTTGACTGCTGAAAATAGTCCTCCCCCTTCAAAGAATGCCACAAAGCATGGTCCTGAGTAACCGGCATTCTTTGACTTTCTACATTTCTTACCAGGTTGTCACTTCATCCAGTGGAGGTCGCCCTACACCCCGCTTACCGGTATGAGTCTGCCACTCGAGAACCTTTCATTCCCATCGGTTGTCGGCTTTTCGTGGACACGTGCTTGCTGTGAGGCAATCTGTGGGAGAGGTCTGTTTTCAGCAGAAGACATTCGAAAGAGTGTAGCGATGGAATAAACGGAACTCAGGTATAGATGTAGGTATCCATGGCCTCCTCTTACCTTCAGGTGAACTAGGCTCGTTTGAAATAAAAGTAAGGAGGTTTTGACTTTGGTCAATTTGTTAAATTAACTTAAAAAAAGTAAGAGCCTGCTTTTTTTGAATTCGGGTTACTTTTTGTTAAAAGTTAAACGAATTGAACCTTTGAAGTAGACTAAGGAATATCACAATCTCAATATTGTCTTAATAGTTACATTAAAATCATCATCCCCTATTTTGCCACTCAAAAAACAAAAAAGGTGCGAGGGTTTCTATATTAAACGAGCTCTGATAAGAATTTGATTTTACAAAACGTTCCCCGAAAACGCATGAGCATGAATAACTTGCCTCTTGATATATGGCCGAATAATAAAAGGTGTCGAGGATTGTTCTACTTACAAGAGAGATTATTTGCGCCGGTTCTTATTAAAATATATTTGTAAATGTATGTTTTGCGTGGTTTACGTAATGTACGAATAAAAATTAGACATTTAGTAAAAAGACAAAACCGATTTATAAGACGCTACTCGTAAAACGAAGAAGGTAATTTCCAGTTATACAACTTCTGAAGTCGTTGTTAATACATATTATATGAAGTATGAAGGCTTCGACTTCAGAAGTACCCGCAGCTGATAAGAGGGCTGGATATTTAGGGTTCTGTAGTTACACAACAAGAAACCCCTATAGTTTCGCCATGTTCATCCGTTCGTCCGTTCGTCCGTCCGCGGTTTTACACATAGACCCCAGGTGCTACAAATATGTTACTTAAATCTTAAAAAACATTTTTATTTTGGGTATTTCCCATATGGAACAACATCTCTTCGATTCAGGGGTACGTTTGTAAAATATTTAGCTTTAAAATGGTATTTTTCATTAGAGTCATGTGTCCCCTCTACCAACTAAACCGCTGATTAAAAATGTGATAAGTATACACGACAGTATTACATATAATGAACTTAAAAGGAAAACTATCACAGCTAAGTAAAATTAACAACTTGACGAGTACTTTTTTTTTTTTTTTTTTTTTTTTTTTATAGGATAGGGTGACAAACGAGCACACAGTCCACCTGATGGTAAGTGGTTGCTGTGGCCCATAGACATCTACATCTATCCTCGATTACGAATCAAAATGCAGATGCGTTGTCACCCGTGAGGACTAAGATGGAATGCCTCGTTTCCAGTAAAAAGGGTCTCCGGTTCTCTGCACTCACCATACGAAATACAGCAGCATTAAGCTACTATTTCACGCTGGTATTCTGTGAGAGCGTGGTCCTTCCCCCGGTCGAGCCGACCCATTCGTGCTACAACTATACTACTAATATAACTGTAGCATGGCTCTACCACGTAACTTACTACGTAACTTCAACAAATTAATAAAATGCACTTGAATTAGTAATCAGTTTGTTACAACTCCAGAGAAAATAACTATATCACTTTGTATCGTCTTTGTAAACAGTTTCAGATTCAGGAAATTGACAGTGTTTCACCCCTGTGTCTCGAAAAGCACGAAAATCTGTTGGTCATGCGCCGGGTCTCTTTCCCATTGTCCCGTTAGACAATACACCTTGTTCTGCATTGTAACAGAGAATTTCTCGACAGAATACCCCAAAAATGGATTGTTTATCGATTAAGAAACGGAATTCAAGTACTCACCGTACGAAACAGGAACAGTATCAAGCTGCTATTTTACGTTCGTATTCTGTGAGAGCATGTTTCTTCCCTGGTCGTGCCAGCCCATTCTTGCTAAAACCATAATATAGTTTCTGACTTTTATTAATACTCGTTGTGTAAAAAAAGTGCTTGCATTACTGGATTCCCGTATTGAGGTTAAAGAGAGCCATTATTACAGACTGTGAGTCATTCTATCTTAGTCCTCAGAGGTGATAACGCATAGCCTTCTCTGTATGAAGTTGGCTGCAGGTGTCTATGGACTGCGGTGGCTGCTCACCACACGTGGGCTGTAAGTTTGATTGTCACTTCAGTCACAGAATAAATAATAGTGCTACGTACTTCGGTTTAGTATAAAATTAAATTACGAAATATGTATTGTTATATTCAATAAAATAAAAACACGTTTTACGAATCACATTTTCATATTAATCTCGCAGTTGGCATTACAAATTTCAAAATTAAAGTTTCCATTACGGCTGGGAAAGACCCGGTGAAGTTACAGACATTATTACCTTAAAATACACGCAAGCTCTGAATTTCGGGAAACTCCTTTAAAGAGAATGGAAATAAACGAAATTTACTCAAGTGTAGAAGACAAAACGCAAATACTTAAGCGATATAAAGTTTTCTTTTTCTTGTATATTTTATTCTTGAGTAGTTTTATTGCGTCAGTTCTACACTTTGTAGTTACATTGTTGGCAACTCTGTGACTTATTGGTTTCTTGATCGCTAAGACACTAATACGAGTTCGGATTCCAGGTAGTTATAACAATTTTTTTTAGAGAATAAGGGTGACTAACTAGCACACAGTTCACGTAATGGTAATTGGATACTATGACCCACAGACATTTACATTTATAAAAAAAAAACAAACAACTATTTTTCACTTGACACGGGATTCGAAATCGCGACCATTTGATCAGCAGAAGATACATATACTTTGTAAAGTTCATTTGAGTTTTACGCAGTTAAGATTCACAGCAAACATTTAAAAAATGAAAATATCATATCACCCTTTTATACACACTCTAAACTAAACAAATCTTACGACACCTCATATGTTAAAATTTATCAAACCGTTTACTTTGGTATGCTTTGGCCAAAACGGCTACATACATATATACATTCACAAATTTGTATAGATATGCACACATTCATACACTCGAAAAACATTACCCTATTTCTATGCCAGTCACCTTTACCCTCACAGTAGGACTTACTTCTGAATCATTGAGGCGTTTAACGTATCTAAATTTCAGAAGGACGAACAACAAATCCCGGAACAATTATTTGTAGGCCATACAAATACGTGTATCATGCGGTATTCGATCCTGCAACCCTGCATCTTGGCAACCAACCGCTAACTTATTATTTACTACTAAAGAGTGTATTGCTACTAATATATCCTGGGAATGAGGTGATCTCTTTCATGCTGTTTTGAAATGTTTTCATACTTAGTTGTATAAAATATTATATAATAATCTAGCCAATAGCCCTGGACTCGTCTGGATGTCAACTATGAATAAGGCGTTATTTAAATTTGAGATAGCCAAATACCATTCATTTTCTCAATATTTCGTTTAATTTTACAAAAAAAATCTTAAGGATTTTTCGGTAAAGTATAGCCTAGATTCCTTCTGGTAATGCTCTGTATCTGTTCGTAAAATTTCATCCAAAGACATATAAGTACTATATATATATATATATATATATATATATATATATATATATATATATATATATATATATATATATATATATAGACACTTTTTATATAATCTACATATTATTAAAACTACTTTTACGAATTTTATCGCGTTTATTTTTTCTTACTTTTTATTTTTATTTTTAATTCCCGACGTTTCGGGCGCTTTCCAGCACCCATGGTCACGGGGGGACTGAGATGACTGACGTCCCGATGTCATTGTTAAACCCGGAGTACCTTCAGCTTTTTTAATTATTGTTTATGGTCCGATCTATGCAAAATGAACTGACTATGTCCTGAGGTCTTGCAGTGGTATGCTTGGGTTTAGTTTTAATTTTATTGATTATAGGATCCCAAGCAGGTGGTAGTACCCAGCCTCCTTCTCTATTGAAATTAGGATGTTTTTTAATTTCAATAGCCTCACGTATCATCCTTGGTAGGAATCGGTGTTCTTTCGCGAGGATTTGTGGTCTATCAAATCTGATGTAATGGTTGGGGCCGTCTAGGATATGATCACAAACTGCAGACTTCCCGGAACGTTGATGCTTCACATCAGCTATATGTTTTTTTACGCGGGTCCTAATTGATCTTTTGGTTTGTCCTATATAAGAGAGACCACATTCACAATCAAGCTTGTACACTCCTGCACCTTGTAGAGGAATATGACACTTGACGGATGGTAGGAACTGACTAATCTTCTTCGGCGGCTTGTAGAATGTTCTAATAGAAGCTCGCTTCAAGATATAGCCAATCTTGTCTGTGACACCTCTGACATATGGTAGTACAGCAGGCACACGCTCGACTGTGGCCGGCTTCACTCGGTCACTGTGACGTAGGCGCGGGACCCGAAGCTTGTTGTCGTGCAGAACTTGCTTGACGTGCTGAAGCTCGGCGGCCAGGTGTTTGCTGTCACAGATCCCTCGTGCTCTCTGTAACAAAGATTTGCCCACGGTAGCTAACTGTGAAGGATGGTGGTGAGATTCACCGTTTAAATATCGGTTTGTATGGGTCTTTTTTCTATACACAGTGTGACCAATGGTGTTATTAGGATTTCGGATGACTAACACATCTAGGAAAGGTAAGGAATTATTTGCCTCTAACTCCATAGTAAATTGAGTTTTAGCGTTTATGGAATTAAGATGTTCTAAAAATGCAGTTACTTTGTCTGATGGTAAAATTGTGAAAGTATCGTCTACGTACCGCTTGTAGATCCTTGGTGTAACAGGTGCAGTAAGGAGGGCTTTCTCCTCAAAGTCTTCCATGAATATATCGGCGACAATGGGAGATACAGGTGAGCCCATCGCCACACCATCTACTTGCTTGTAAAACTCTTCCTTCCACAATAGATAGCCAGATGTAAGGCAATGTCTTAGTAATACTGCATATTCTGCTGGCATGTTATTTTCCTCTAGTTTCCTAGTTATAATTGAGATGCAGTCTTCAACAGGTAGGCATGTAAATAGAGACTGAACATCAAAACTGACCATGGTTTCATTGTCAGTAAGATGTAGGTCTTTTATCTCACTGACAAAATGGTATGAATCCTTAGTATGTGCTCTTGTGTGTCCTCTGAGTGGTGATAATATTTTAGCTAAGTATTGAGCCAATCTGTAAGTTGGCGAATCAATCTGACTCACTATTGGACGTAATGGAGCATTCGGTTTGTGTATCTTTGGTAACCCATACAACTTCGGTGGTTTGGCACAGGAAGGTATTATCGAATTAACGTCCAGATTCAATTTTTCGGAGTATTTCTTAATTAGATCGCTAGTTGTTTTAAGCGTATTAGTTGTAGGGTCTGTTTTGACCTTTCGATAAGTAGTTTCATCCGACAAAAGTTGTTGTATTTTAAAATTGTAATCTGACGTATCCATTATAACCGTAGAATTACCTTTATCTGCGCGGAGAATCGTAAGCTCTGGTCTGTTGCGTAAGTTTTTCAACGCGATGGGCTCACCTGTATCTCCCATTGTCGCCGATATATTCATGGAAGACTTTGAGGAGAAAGCCCTCCTTACTGCACCTGTTACACCAAGGATCTACAAGCGGTACGTAGACGATACTTTCACAATTTTACCATCAGACAAAGTAACTGCATTTTTAGAACATCTTAATTCCATAAACGCTAAAACTCAATTTACTATGGAGTTAGAGGCAAATAATTCCTTACCTTTCCTAGATGTGTTAGTCATCCGAAATCCTAATAACACCATTGGTCACACTGTGTATAGAAAAAAGACCCATACAAACCGATATTTAAACGGTGAATCTCACCACCATCCTTCACAGTTAGCTACCGTGGGCAAATCTTTGTTACAGAGAGCACGAGGGATCTGTGACAGCAAACACCTGGCCGCCGAGCTTCAGCACGTCAAGCAAGTTCTGCACGACAACAAGCTTCGGGTCCCGCGCCTACGTCACAGTGACCGAGTGAAGCCGGCCACAGTCGAGCGTGTGCCTGCTGTACTACCATATGTCAGAGGTGTCACAGACAAGATTGGCTATATCTTGAAGCGAGCTTCTATTAGAACATTCTACAAGCCGCCGAAGAAGATTAGTCAGTTCCTACCATCCGTCAAGTGTCATATTCCTCTACAAGGTGCAGGAGTGTACAAGCTTGATTGTGAATGTGGTCTCTCTTATATAGGACAAACCAAAAGATCAATTAGGACCCGCGTAAAAGAACATATAGCTGATGTGAAGCATCAACGTTCCGGGAAGTCTGCAGTTTGTGATCATATCCTAGACGGCCCCAACCATTACATCAGATTTGATAGACCACAAATCCTCGCGAAAGAACACCGATTCCTACCAAGGATGATACGTGAGGCTATTGAAATTAAAAAACATCCTAATTTCAATAGAGAAGGAGGCTGGGTACTACCACCTGCTTGGGATCCTATAATCAATAAAATTAAAACTAAACCCAAGCATACCACTGCAAGACCTCAGGACATAGTCAGTTCATTTTGCATAGATCGGACCATAAACAATAATTAAAAAAAGCTGAAGGTACTCCGGGTTTAACAATGACATCGGGACGTCAGTCATCTCAGTCCCCCGTGACCATGGGTGCTGGAAAGCGCCCGAAACGTCGGGAATTAAAAATAAAAATAAAAAGTAAGAAAAAATAAACGCGATAAAATCCGTAAAAGTAGTTTTAATCATGTGCAATGTTCGCGTAAATATAAGAAATCATTATAATCTACATATTATATTGCATAAAAATTGTTTTATTCTATTCAATGCTTAAGCACTTTGTTATAAGAGTCTAGTGAGTAAAATAAAAATTAGTTCTATCCAACGTTTCTTGCTCGAGAAATACGAATGCGAGAATTGAATTTAAAAGGAGATTGTGTCGACCCGATCAAACTAATGGAGAAATAGCGATTTTATCTTGCTATCCTGTAGTGATAAATCTATATACGGCACCGTGG
The DNA here is from genome assembly GCA_907164705.1 of Parnassius apollo. Taxonomy (NCBI): domain Eukaryota; kingdom Metazoa; phylum Arthropoda; class Insecta; order Lepidoptera; family Papilionidae; genus Parnassius; species Parnassius apollo. Next base: position 108,895 of record CAJQZP010001079.1, read on the forward strand.
TGCAGTGTTAAGACACGACACGAGATTGAGTTGCAGCGCTGAGGGTTGCGGGTTCGAATCTCGCAAGGAAAAAGTATTTGTGTGAACTACAAATGATTATTTCGGGTCTGGATGTTTGTTCTTGCGCAATTTATATTTGTAGATTGCATTCACGATACAGGAGAAAATCGCAGTGTGGCAGTAGGAAACGTTTAATACAAATATATGTTCGTTAGTTAGGAGAACTGACTATTAATTGGCCCCTTATAATTCGAATATTTGATAGCTTCCGTATATGGCTTCCCTTGACGACTCTGCCACTCACTTTGCGGAGCAAATTTGCTTTTTTTCATATCCCTTTTTTTTAAATTTTCACTCGATATGCCTATTTTACTTGACCGTTTAGGCCTAATTGTCTAAACGATCAAGTAAAATAGATCAAGTAAATCACTCTGCTCGACAGTTGTCGGCCGCACGTAGGTCCCGATCTGGCCGATTGATAATTTATCTTTAAGGAGTTTCACCGTGTACTTTCTGTACGTGGTAAATTCATCATACAGTGTTTTATAGTTGCAGTAAGAATGGTTCGACTCAACCGGGGAAGCACCGCACTCACACAGGAAATCAACTTGAAATAGCCGCATAATGCTTCTGTTACGTATGACCTGTGAGCTAGGTTAGTCCCAGTGTATATGTGTATTATACATGTATGTACATTAAACCTACTTTCTAAGTCGTAATTAATTACTAGGTTACTCCTAATTGAAGTATCATACACCGACTTGATAGGGAAGTCACGAGGCTTCAACCGAAAACCAGCGCTTGCTTTACAGCATTATGCCGAGTAGGAGATATATTTGGTATAACATTTTTTATTTATTTAATTATTAATTAATTATGCATGTATGTACTTTTTGCATATCTTTACCGCTTGTGTTTGCATATTTCTTTGTTTTAAATGCAATAAATTGTTTACTTTATTTTAATACTCTTTGGAGAACTTCACACATAGCCTCAATATATTTCTTATTTTTACGATACGCAGATTTCTTCACGGTATTCATATTCACTATATATATATATATATATATTTATATATATATATATATATATATATATATATATAGTGAATATGTTATATATATATATATATATATATATATATATATATTATAAAAATATATTGATAAACAACTTACAGTTCAGTTAGCACTTAAAGTTACATTTAAGTATTCCAATCCTCACCATTGCAGGCGATGATAACGAATGGTGATTTAGTCACGTGCTATGAAATCCTCCAAACTCCACTATTCCACATCGCGATTGAAGATACCATAAACACCATCTGGATACTTGGCGGTCCACCACTGTGCAATTTACCTGAAGTTTTTTCGTCGTACGACTTCTTTGTTTATTTTACTTCTACTAGAAATACTTCTTAGGGACCTTCAAGAAAAGAGCCTACTCCTTTTGAAAAAGCCGGCAGTGCACCCGCTATCCTCTTGGTGTTACAGTTGTCCATGTGCAGCGGTAGTCACTTCCCCCCCGAACGGGTTCCCGCCTTGTCGTGGCGGGGGGCTTAGTAGCCGTGGCTTGGTCTCCCACGGTGAACAAAGAGGAACCCACGTGGCTGGCCCGAGGTGAAGGGCCGGCCTGAGGTGGCCACTCCGAGTGGGCTTGGGGAGCCCACTTAGGATGTGTGCTGGTGGACTGCAGCGAGTGGGGACTCGCGCACCCTCTACCGCTGCAGCCGAGGTGGAGTCGCGGAGGAAGAGGAGTGTTGGTATGGCGATGCGCCACTCGCCCTATCCTTCGCGACTCAAACGGGGCCGCACCGTTGATGCGGTGGTGGTGGGGCTGCGGGGGGAGAGGATTGTCGGTATTGCGAGGCGCCGCTCTCCCTACCCTCCGCAGCCGAATCTTGGTTGGCGGCGGAGCCATAGACCAGATCCGCCGCTGGGGTCGGGAAGGCTAGTACTTCTAAGTGCTCGTTTTTCCTGGCCCCATGGCCTTTGTGCATCGGACGCGGGGGCATCTGTTGCACAGACGTAATTTGAGGCCGTGGAGGAAGGCGCGCCATGTGTTCTGGTGCGCCTTACCTGGGAAGGAGAACGGGGAGGAATTTTCCTCTCCCGAGGAGGTGCTGCCATGGGGCGGCAGGCGCTAGTAGGGCCGCGGATGTGTGCGAAAGCGTTCCCGTAGCCCTGCCAATATGCGACAAAGGTGGAACACCATGGGGTTTTAGTCGGTGCGAGTCCGACATAACCCGTCCTTGCCCCCGCGAGGCGGGTATGCGTAGGCATTTCCCCATGCAAAAAAAAAAAAAAAAAAAAAAAAAAAAAAAAAAAAAAAAAAAAAAAAAAAGCGGTAGTCACTTACCATCATATAAGCAGCAAAGCTCGTTTGTCCCCAAATCCCCCTGTCCCCTGTCCTATAATAATTTTCAGAATTAAAGATGTCCTAGGTTGTTTGTGTATATTTTTTTACCTAGCACAGTAGTAAGTATTCTTGCAAGGAAATACTATTAATTAGCCTACATTTTAAATGAAGAAGAAAAATTCTTCTTCTACTTCATTCAGTGCGGATTGTGTTTGTGACTGTACCAGACTACGATATTAGTAGATGACTGCACAGCCGCACCATCGAAGAAAAACACTCAGAACAGAATGATCAAAGAAATATATTCCTTAACAATACCAACGGCCATGGAAATATAGCTCGCGGCTTTTCAGGCTTTATCGTGCTATAAAAGGCCCTGCGTCCAATGAAGCTATAAAAGCCCCCTGAATAACGCGGGAAAAAAATAGGTATATGCCGTGTACAGTGCATCGCAAAGTTAATGATGAGATATGAATACCCTTTTTAATTGTAGCAAAGTATTTCATCTTATTCCTCAAGGAAACAACTCATCTCTTGATTCTAAATCGATGTGTATTTGAGACTATCGTCAAATGCTCATTTCACGCTCTTTCTGTTATAGAAAAAAATTTTCAGTCTAGTCTAATCATTCATTCATTCATTGCAGCCTATCAAAAGTTCACTGTCAAACATAGACCTCCCCCATATTGCCTCAAAGGCGATATATTTTCCATATTTGCCAATATTTACATGCACGTTGGCGGCCGCATTGTTTTATTATTTTGAATTGTCATCAGGGTATGCTGCTGCCCATTCTCTACAACATTTCGCTCTGTCACCTCTTACAATACTCACGGCATGATGCGGGGTAGTCAACTGTGACCAGTCAATAATTACTTCGTACTACGTAAAATATTAAGTGTTCCGTTTGGCTAATTTTGACGCGGACCCCTAAAACTGAGCTATTAATGTTTGCTGCAATAATAAGCATTAAACAAAATCACTAACGACATAAAGGGATTGATACTGGGATCCCATAAACATCACTTTATATTCAAAGATTGTCCCCCAATATAAAGGCAGCACACACGTCTGAAGTCTGAATGACTACAGATAATAAATTGGCGGCAATTTGCCAATTTGCGCCGTCAGCTAAGCATACCTGGTAGGGAATGTAATGTATCTAAAATGTTTATTATCGATATAAATTATTTTATCGTTTATATAGTTCATTACATTTAGTGCATAAATTTAAAACTACATAAACGATAATAATTTGGCTAATTATCTTTTATTATGACGGATATTTTTTTACAAATGAAAAGGTGACAAACAAGAACAAGTTGATGCTCTAAACCAAGGACAGCCAAGGCTATCATCGTTAAGAATGAAAATGTGGATGCGGTATCACCTCCGAGAACTAAAATGGAATGCCCCGTTACCAGATATAAAAGGTGTCTCATTCTTGTCACTCGCCAAACGAAGCATATCAGCATTACGGTACTAATTTGTGCTGGTATTGTGAGCGTGGCCCTTCCGTGGTCGAGACAATCTATTCGTTGCAACATGTGATCCCTGATGGTAAGTTGATGCTACTGTTTAAAGACATCTACACCTATCCTCGAAAATTAAACAAAGTTCTCTTTACTTACCATACGGAATACAGCAGCATTAAGTTGCTATTTTACGCTGGTAAACTCTGAGAACGTGGTTCTTCTTCCCTAGTTGATCCGACCAAATTGTGCTACTAACATAAAATGATTGCATAGCAACAGCATGGACCTAACACGTGTAAAATGTGCTTATTTATGGCCTGGTGTAAAAAATATCGTCTAAGCATGACGGAGAAATAAAATATTTAGAAAGCTTAAGAAGTCTGCCAAAATGCAATAGAGCAGTGCGGCAAATTGAATGCTTCAAAAATCGCCTCAGAAATGATAGAAGGTTTGTGTTGTACAGTGGCTGTATATTTTTGTAAATTATTTTGAATTAATTTGTGCAGAAGTGTTTACGCTATCGACACCTTGACCTTGCCTTGATCGTCTTTAGGCAGCCCATCACTAACGTTAACAAAGAGCCGGTGATTTGTATCTGAAAATGTTTTTCTTGATTCCCTATAGAGAACAGCCGGTATTATAGTGTTCTTATTGCTTTCGCGATTTATACTGTTTTCATTTGAAAGGGTTTTTGTTGGAACATACGTTTATCTGAGACGTCCGAGTGAATTGAATTATCATAAATAGTCTCATCCCTTATAAAAGCATTTAATAATTTATTGGGTAATATTTCCTTTGGATGTCTCATACAGAGTAAAGCATCTTTTTTTCTTACAAAGTATATTGACTTTGTTTTGGCATATTTTATTTATTCTTACGTACCTAGTTTTGAAATAAATAATCTAAAATCAATCCCACATCCAGGCTGACTTACGACAGAATCGAGTTCTAAATCAATCGAATCTGATTCGATAATTGAATTAGTACTTTAGTAATTCATAATCCCGAAACAAAAGCTAACGCAATCGAATTGTAGCTTAAATTAATTAATTCTCTGCTGGATGGCTCGCGTTCTTACAAACAATGACAATACGTTTTCTTTATACATTTTTTCTATTAATCTGGTAATATTATTTAAAAAATGAATTTCTTAATTTAAAAATAATGGAACCACGGACATTAATAATTTAACTACCTATATAAAACAATCAGCCAGATATCTATGCATAACAGCGCTAACAGCACTTGATCGTAAATCCATCTTGTTTCTCGATTAAAAATCGAAAGCCAAATCAAATTTAAAATAATTTTCTGGAGTCAGGCCTTCAAGCTCTGCATTTTTAAATCCCAGTCTATTATTGAACTATATATTTTTAAATTTTATAGAGAAAAATCTAAAAAGCGGTTGACCGGTAAGCCAACCTTGGAACTTCACGCTTTCTCCAGCTGGAAACGCTCTAAAATCTTCCAATTGTTTGGTCAAAATTTATATCACAGGCGATTATTTAGAAAATTCTAAATGAATATAACATCAGAAAGTGTTAATGATTTCTTATATATAATTTTTGCCTTGCATTAAAACTACTTTTACGGATTTTATTAATCAAATAAATTAAACTTTATTTTAAACTTAGATTAAACAGAGATTATTCTATTTCTTTGAATCTAGAAAAATATATTAATTTTAAACTGTTCATTTTGTAAAATCTCTAATACAAATATTGCGGCAAAAAAAGAAAGCGTACCACACAATTTTAAAAATAATACCAACTTATTAACAATAATTTTTGGAATAACATTTCCTCTCGACTCATTCAGCTGTGTCAAAGTGCATAGTGCTGTTGTCACCGGCTTATTTTCGAAACTGTATCGTATAGAAATTAAAGGAACACCTGTATGTTTCACGAGCTTTGTTCCAAGGCTGTAAGTAACGAACGAGAATTGCATTAGCTTAGGTATCATTGATAAGTATAGTTTTATATGTAATTTTATATATAACGTGATAGGCAGTGAAAGAAAACATCGGAAGAAAATTAGCATATCTAAAATAAAAAAATTTTTAAAATACCTAATCGATACTCACTGAGCTGTGATAATCCTAGTGTTCCTAATACGTGTGTTAAATTTCTTAGCAACAGCATTTTTTTATTACTTTTATTCGTTGTCAGGAAGATGCTGCTGCTTCTTCTGTTTTAGTTTCCTTCTGTCGCCTCTTACGACAAGCACATGACGATATGGGCTAGTGGACATTATTAGTTATTAAACCGTCTCCACACGAACACTAAGACTATCGCCTCTTACGACAACCACATGACGATATGGGCTAGTGGACATTATTAGTTATTACACCGTCTCCACACGAACACTAAGACTATCGCCTCTTACGACAAGCACATGACGATATGGGCTAGTGGACATTATTAGTTATTACACCGTCCCCACACGAACACTAAGACTATCGCCTCTTACGACAACCACATGACGATATGGGCTAGTGGACATTATTAGTTATTACACCGTCTCCACACGAACACTAAGACTATCGCCTCTTACGACAACCACATGACGATATGGGCTAGTGGACATTATTAGTTATTACACCGTCTCCACACGAACACTAAGACTATCGCCTCTTACGACAACCACATGACGATATGGGCTAGTGGACATTATTAGTTATTACACCGTCTCCACACGAACACTAAGACTATCGCCTCTTATGACAACCACATGACGATATGGGCTAGTGGACATTATTAGTTATTACACCGTCTCCACACGAACACTAAGACTATCGCCTCTTACGACAACCACATGACGATATGGGCTAGTGGACATTATTAGTTATTACACCGTCTCTACACGAACACTAAGACTATCGCCTCTTACGACAACCACATGACGATATGGGCTAGTGGACATTATTAGTTATTACACCGTCTCCACACGAACACTAAGACTATCGCCTCTTACGACAACCACATGACGATATGGGCTAGTGGACATTATTAGTTATTACACCGTCCTCACACGAACACTAAGACTATCGCCTCTTACGACAACCACATGACGATATGGGCTAGTGGACATTATTAGTTATTACACCGTCTCCACACGAACACTAAGACTATCGCCTCTTACGACAACCACATGACGATATGGGCTAGTGGACATTATTAGTTATTACACCGTCTCCACACGAACACTAAGACTATCGCCTCTTACGACAACCACATGACGATATGGGCTAGTGGACATTATTAGTTATTACACCGTCTCCACACGAACACTAAGACTATCGCCTCTTATGACAACCACATGACGATATGGGCTAGTGGACATTATTAGTTATTACACCGTCTCCACACGAACACTAAGACTATCGCCTCTTACGACAACCACATGACGATATGGGCTAGTGGACATTATTAGTTATTACACCGTCTCCACACGAACACTAAGACTATCGCCTCTTACGACAACCACATGACGATATGGGCTAGTGGACATTATTAGTTATTACACCGTCTCCACACGAACACTAAGACTATCGCCTCTTACGACAACCACATGACGATATGGGCTAGTGGACGTTATTAGTTATTACACCGTCTCCACACGAACACTAAGACTATCGCCTCTTACGACAACCACATGACGATATGGGCTAGTGGACATTATTAGTTATTACACCGTCTCCACACGAACACTAAGACTATCGCCTCTTACGACAACCACATGACGATATGGGCTAGTGGACATTATTAGTTATTACACCGTCTCCACACGAACTCTAAGACTATCGCCTCTTACGACAACCACATGACGATATGGGCTAGTGGACATTATTAGTTATTACACCGTCTCCACACGAACACTAAGACTATCGCCTCTTACGACAACCACATGACGATATGGGCTAGTGGACATTATTAGTTATTACACCGTCTCCACACGAACACTAAGACTATCGCCTCTTACGACAACCACATGACGATATGGGCTAGTGGACATTATTAGTTATTACACCGTCTCCACACGAACACTAAGACTATCGCCTCTTACGACAACCACATGACGATATGGGCTAGTGGACATTATTAGTTATTACACCGTCTCCACACGAACACTAAGACTATCGCCTCTTACGACAACCACATGACGATATGGGCTAGTGGACATTATTAGTTATTACACCGTCTCCACACGAACACTAAGACTATCGCCTCTTACGACAACCACATGACGATATGGGCTAGTGGACATTATTAGTTATTACTCCGTCTCCACACGAACACTAAGTCTATTATATATCTAAGAATAAAAGCTCCAACTTCGAAAGTTATTAAATTATGTGAACATTATTTTACATGTTTTTGTTTTTTGAAGTAGTTTTTAAAAATTTATAGCCTTAATTATTTGACGTTTTTAAGTGGACTTTGCAATATCATAAACAAAGTAAAAACTTAAATGTCGTAAATAAAAAATATATCCTCTGTTTCTACCCTTAGGATGGAATTTTTTCTTCAGGTTTAAATGGGATCTTAAGCTATACCGTTACAGCTCACTAAGTCCACTGCTGAATATAGGCCTCCCCCTTAGATTGCTCCAAAGGGGAATAGTTGGTCATAGTTTTCACGCTTGACAAACTGCTTCAACCTCAGTTTATTTTTATTTTAAGTCATTTGTAGGGAATGAGAGCTAAGTGGACTGTATTTATGTTTTATTATAAGGGAGAAACTGAACTACTATGAAGAAAGCTAATTACTGTGACATCTGTCTGACTAATAACTTAATAGATGATAATTGCTATTTTAAACGGACAGGGGTTGAGACGAAATTAAAGAACTTCGAAATAATAACTATATTGCACACTATTTACAATTAAATAGCGAAAAAATAAACAGATCATTAAAAGAAAGGAATATGAAAGTGAACGCAAGTAAGACGAAAGTTATGGTTTTTGAAAGAGAAGAAAGTAAAACGGTATGTGAAATAAGAATAGAAGGGGAGTTGATCGAGCAAGTAGATGAGTTTGTATATTTGGGTTGCGTATTTAGCAGGGATGGGAGATGTGATAAGGATATAGAATGACAAGTAAATGCAGGAAATAGAGTAAATGGGGCGTTACACACTATTGTGATGAGTCAAAATGTGTTGAAAAAGGCACGTATGACAATTCACAATGCTGTGTTGGTCCCTACTTTAACGTATGGTAGTGAAAGTTGGGTGTGGCAGAAGAAGCACGAGAGTAGAATGAACGCAGTAGAAATGCGGTCGTTAAGGAGTATGTTAGGGCTGAATCTGAATGACAGGGTGAGAAATTGAGTGATAAGAGAAGAGTGTGGTTTGCAAGATGGTGTTGTGACCAGGATTAAGAAAGAAATGCTTCGCTGGTTTGATCATCTGGAAATAATGAATGAGGAAAGAGTGACAAAGAAAATTTATGTTGCAGAAGTGAATGGCAGAGTAGGAAAGGGACGTCCTAGGCGAAAATTTATCGATATAATTGACGATTTATTGAAAACAGGCCAAAATAGGAGTACCCTTAACAGACGAGCATGTATGCGTAGGCATATGAATGTGGAGGAGAGGCGAGAGAGGTGTGTCAGGATCGTGTCAAATGGAAGTCTGTAGTCTCTGCCTACCCCTCTGGGTGACAGGCGTGAGTGTTTATGTTTATATGAGAAAAATATTTAATGCTCTTGAGTCTCGTAACGTGTGAATGCTAATTAAGCATTAATATTCAGATGCAGAAACAGGTAAAAGCTTTGGACCTACCAGATGGACTCCTAGAGAGGGAAGGAGTCTTACAGCGTAGTAGGAGTATTAGGATCGCGTCTAGTTGTACTTATTAAATGAAATAAGTGTTAGTCCCGCTTTTGCTAATAAAAACTTAAAAAAAAAACAACAATTTTCTATGTTTACCAATTAGCATAACTTCTAATACCTCGAATAAGTAATTATTTGATTTAGTTTCTACGTTGTAAAGCCATGCTGCTGCTACATTATAGCTGCAACACCAATGGGTCGGCTCGACGGGTAGAACTACGCTCTCACAGTATAAATGCGTAAAATATCAGCTTAATGTTGTTGTGTTTCGTATGCTGAATGTAGAGAACCGGACACCGTTTTAACTGGAAACGAGGCATACCAACTTAGTTAATTCTTAATAGGGGATATATATAAATGAGCCTGTTTTTGGGTCACAGCATCCACTTACCATCAGGTGGACTTTGTGCTCGTTTTTCACCCATATGTAAGAAAAAAAAGCCTCCACGTATATAAAAGTATGAGTAAACTGAAGTCTTCTTTCCATCACTTGTATTAGAATGCAGAAAACTAAAACTACATAGTCGCACCCCTCAAAGAACAGCGCCTCAAATCGTTTACACAAGCGTCTTACAAGCAACGAAGCAGAATGTTAAAATCGTTGAATGGATACGTAGTGTAAACTCGATTTGCATAAACCTTGCTTGCACCGCAAAAGAACTTGGTAATCTTCATTACTTTTGCTCCTTTTTTATACAAATAAACACGTTTATAGTCAACTTCGATAATGAAGGCTATCAATCTTGCGCTTGTCAGATGTCGCTAGTTGGCACTGGGGTGAAGTTTTCGTTACACAATGTCATTTAAGTAAGAAGTTAGTTTTGCAGTCGTTTAGTTCAGTAGTCAGTTCAGTAGTTGAGTTTTTCATGGGCAGCGATAGTTACTTACTATCTAGTTTACCACCTATTCTACAAAAAAAAAGAAAACATTTGTTACACCAAAACTACACGGTTACTTTAATTCGTGATAAATTGACAAAATAATAAATTCCAATAGAAAACTCAAAATAAAATGTCATACTCGTATTATTATTAATTTTTTTAATAACGAACTTATAATCTACCTAATAGTAAGTAGATACTACAGCTCATGAACACCTGTTAACTTTGAAGACTAAGATGGAATGCCTCACAACCTGAAATTATAATTGCACAGCCCTTCAGGCCGGAAAACAGCACAGCACGCAAAGTTTTGCGGCGGAAGTTATTACACAGGCGGTCGGTGGATTCTTTGTTGTCGATTGTCCACGCATTAGAACCAAAGGAGTAGAATAATTTGTCGGCGTCCCTCTTTTCGTCCGAATACAATCTAGGCATCTTCAACAGTGAATAGGTTTTGTTACGCTAAGGCAGTGCAATTTACCATGGGGTTTCATCACCACTTACCACCGGTGGGATCGTAGTCAAGCATTGGCTTATAAGTAAAAAAAACAAGAAAGAAATCAGTTTTTAAACTACCACGACTAGTAAAGCTATATCTATAAGTATTTATTATTTATCCTATATTATATATTAAGAATGTATATTTTACTAACTATATATCTCTTCTATTCATTTGCATTTTATTTTGTTTTATATCCTTATTATTTATTTATGAAGTGATTGATTACACCTGCCACAGTTTCTCAAACCATCCAGGGTTGACTGGCAGAGAATGCCATAAGGCATTAAGTCCGCCCTCTATTTCCCTTAGTATATAAGGTTTATAATAAAGATTAAATAAATAAATAAATAAAAAATAAAGCAACCATTCTTCTAATTCTTCTTTCATAAAACGACGTACGATCTTGCAATCCACCCGATCGTTTGTGGCTACTGCAGCACATGCACGCCTTCAACTAATTACAAATAAAGAAGGTTACACACGCACTCACCTTTTAAAACTAAGATGTAAGCACAACCTGTAATTATACTGGCTCTCTATACCCTTCAAAACAGAATACAGCAGTACACGCGCTTTAGCTTAGCGGCAGAAATTGGTGAGAAGTTAGCTTCTATTCTGTTCTTGAGCTACAATAGTAAGTTGCCACGTCTTGTAAGGAAAGCATACTTCTACTCCATCATCATCAGCCCGCAATAATCTACTGCTGGTATTGGACATCCTTCGTTGCATGAATGGTTTTGCTTAAACATACGCTTGACAAGTGGAGAATCGATCGTAGCCAGACGTCTCACAAATTTGATTTTGCGTATGGTGTTAACAAGATGTACCGTGTAGTGGTGGTGCAAGAATATCTACTACCCCATATCATGCCGTGGGTGTCGTATCGTAAGAGGCGAAAGTTGAAAGCAAGTCATGAGACGGGCAGGTGCGTCTTCCTAATAACGACGAAGAATGAAAATAAAACTGCGGTTGCCAACTTGCTTGCCAAGCGTGGCAACTATAGATCTGTTAATTACTACTACTCTATAGATCTGTTCATTTTTGCGTTCTTAATATATGCAATTTAAAAGTCAGTTTCAAAATATTGGTAAGAAACATGCATTATTTTGATGTGTAAAATAATATTTAAATTTCAAATAATAAATTAGAACTATTACCAAAGATTGCTACTAAAGTTTTTAAAGATCTTTCTATTATTGTTGTTTAATTTTTATTTTTTGTTTAGGCACAAAAGGTTTAAAGCCGGTATCAAAATATGTTTATGCTTTATTTATGCGTTATGCTTTATTTATTTGATTATTTTGCATAATGTGTGCGTTTTACAGTTGTTATAAAAAATATAGTACAACAGATTAACCATTTCTGGTGTACAAAATGATATACATTTAAAAACATTAAGTATTATTAGGTAACTACAATATAGATTAAAATTACAAAAAACCATTGATAATAATTAACAAACAAAAAACATAAAAATAAACTAGAAAGCGACATAATAAAACAAAAACATTTACTACTAATTGCACTATCACATTATCAATATTTATACTTTCATGTCACATTATATATTAAGTATTAAAATATTATTATTAAATAGTCCAAAATTTAAAGATTATTGGTTTTCCAACTCACTAAACGAATAAAAATATTTATTAAATAGCCACTTTATAGGGTTCCGTAGTCAACTAGGAACTCCTATAGTTTCGCCATGTCTGTCTGTCTGTCTGTCCGTCCTCGCTTAATCTCTGTGACCGTTAGCACTAGAAAGCTGAAATTTGGTACCAATATGTGTATCTATCACGCCGACAAAGTGTTAAAATAAAAATTGGTAAAAATGTTTTATTAGGGTAGCCCCCCTTATATGTAAAGTGGGAAGTGATTTTTTTTTAATTTCAATCCTAACGTGTGATATATTGTTGGAAAGGTATTTAAAAATGAATAGGGGTTGCCTAAATTCTTTTTTTTTAATGTCAATAATTTCGGAAATAATCACTCTAAAATTAAAAAACAATGTGTCCCCCCCTCTAACTTTTGAACCATAAGTTTAGAAAATATGAAAAAAATCTGAAAAGTAGAACTTTATAACGACATTCTAGGAAAATCATTTTGAACTTGGATGGATACACCCACCCACTACCGGGAGCAGTTGCAGGAGCGCGGAGCGCTGCTGGAGCGCGAACATAATGGATACCCACCTTTAAACTCATAAGTGGGAACACTTATTGTGACGGACGGAAAACTACGGAACCCTACACTGAGCGTGGCACGACACGCTCTTGGCCGGTTTTATTCAACTCGTTCCCGAAACTCTTCCTTGGTTGGTAGTAGTCTTGCGGAAATATTGCTGTAATTTATGAAGAATCATGACCTTTTGGTTGCTGCAGTCTAACTGTAGGAATATTTTTTCTTTTATTTTCTAAGGTGTTTTTGATTATAGCTACCAATAAATATTGTATTCTTTCTTTCTATCCATAGGAAATAATATTATTTTATGACATTTCCCACAGTTAATCTTACGTAAACTATATATATATATATATATATATATATATATATATATATATATATATATATATATATATATATATATATATATATATATATATGTATGTATGTGTATATATATATTTATACACATTAAACAGATATATTATACGAAATATAGATCTCCTTAATGTGTTTCGTATGCTGGGAGCCGGAGTTCCTTTATACTGGAAACGAGACATTTTAGATGTAAAGAGGACAGGAGAACTGCTCGCACGTCACCCTTATTTAAACAAAAAAAAAGATATACGTTGATGGATTCTTTTAGCTGCTACCACACAGCCTTTTTGTATAAAGGAATAAAGAATAAATATAAAAAACGAATTATCATTTTCGAAGCGCTTTTAGAAAATTGAGGCAATGTTTTGGTTTTTAAATTTTTCTGAATGATCGTACATTTCTACGTTGATATTCGTAAAATGACGCAGAGTTGGCAGCGCTGAAGTGAAATGAAGTCATGCGCGAAAATCTGACTCCCTGTAGAGCTTCACTTGCTAATTGGATTAAAATTGGACTAGCGATCTATCTTTTGCACATGTCGCGGTGTAGTATAGGTTAAAGTTGCTTTTTTCTTTTTAAATATGCAAAAAAATATCTTATTTTAATTCTTGACAATGGACCGGCCATAGCTCGAAGAACCGACAACCGACGAGGAAAAGACGTTCTCGAGTGGCAGCCTCGTACCGGTAGGCATAGTGTAGGACGACCCCCCACTAGATGGAGTGACGACCTGGTAAGATATGCAGGAAGTCGATGGATGCAGGTGGCTCAGGACCGTGCTTTGTGGCATTCCTTGGGGGAGGCCTATGTTTGGCAGTGGACTAGTGAACGGCTGTAATGATGCCTTTTAACTTTTTTTTTATAGAAGAGGGGGCAAACGAGCATGCGGCTCACCTGATATTAAGTGACTACCGCCGCCCATGATCAACCGCAACACCAGGGGAATTGCAGGTGCGTGCAGGTGTTTTTCAATTTGTGAATGAGCTGAGTCCCCTTCGTTTTGGGTATGTCTTTAATTAAATACTTGTTTGTAATTCCACAATTACCTGAATAAAATATGACATCAATGTCTGCGCCGTGTTTATGCGTCGCTTCCAAGTGGGTACCTGTAAACGCAAGTCGCAATTTCGTTGACATCTCTTTTTGCGTTAGATTCGTCCCATACACATAATTCCACGATATTTGTGAGCAGATCATAACTTGTAAAGAATCATGTCCCACTTTACATACAGTACCCGGTTGACCGAGCTTTGCTCGGTATTTTTCGCTCGGTATTTTTCGCTCGGTTTTTTTTTAATTCGTGTGTTTTGGAAATTATATTTAGATACAAATTACATACTGATGAAATACGAATAATATTTTTTGATCTTAGCGACATAACAGAAAAAACTGAACTGGTTATTTGAATAAAAATTCGTGAGTGCAATTAGTTTAATTAAAATTTTCGTGTTTTTAAAAAATACTAAAAAAAGGGCTCGAAAAAATAGATTTTCTCAAAAAAAGAAAGAAATTTGAAAAAAAAATTAACAAAAGTCGGTCGGTCGGTCTGGTCTCGAACCATGGGTATTACGATTTTGTGACCGCCCAATATACCAATTAAACTTATTCTAACGATATTGTAGCAGTTTTTCATTGCCTAAAAACACGGACAAAAAAACATTTTCTAAAAAATAAATCCTAGCTAGATCCATTTATTGCCCCCAAAACTCCCTGCACACAAAATTTTGTGAAAATCGTTGGAGCCGTTTCTGAGATTCCGATTATATATATAAACAAGAATTGCTCGTTTAAAGGTATAGGATTGATTGACCTGTCACTTGATTCCTTTAACAGGTCGCGTCTACCTATAACCACTGTTGTATAAAAACAGTAATTGTTTATAATAACATAATAACTTATCATCTTTTCATTTAGAGGCCAGGGAAAATGTTATTAAGTAAATAAAATTTTTAGGTTATAACGGCTGTCAGATAAGGTCTATACAATTATATTTCTTTCCTCAACATAGTATAAAACCATTAAAAATCGTATCTAATCATAAATTATTAAGTTATAAAAAAGAAATCGGTTATTTTGAACATTCATAAACCACATGATGAATGAACAAGTTTTTCGTAGTCTGAAACGGAACGTGAAGAAGACGTTTTTTAATATAATGGTTTCTTATATTTACGCGAACACTACACATTGAAATAATACTAGTTTTTACGGAATTTATCGCGTATATTTAACTTTTTAAATACCAGACGTTTCGAGAGCTTTACAGCACCCATGGTCACGGGAAGGACTGAGATGTTCAACGTCCAGATGTCATAGTTAACCGCGGTTACCATAGATTAAAATTTAACATTTGTTCCGATCTACACAGTATGAACTTATGGTATCATGAAGTCTTTTTTTTATTTATTATAGGATCCCTAGCAGATGGTAGCACCCAGCCATCTTCTCTATTACAGGATCGCCCATTCTCTACGTACAGGATCGCCCCCGTCACTATATCAGATTTGATAGCCCACAAATCCTCGCTAAAGAACACCGATTCCTTCTAAGGATGATTCGCGAGGCTATTGAAATTAAAAAACATCCTAATTTCAATAGAGAAGATGGCTGGGTGCTACCATCTGCTTGGGATCCTATAATAAATAAAATTAAATACCAACCCAAGCATACAACTGCAAGACTTCATGATACCATAAGTTCATACTGTGTAGATCGGAAGAAAAGTTAAATTTTAATATATGGTAACCGCGGTTAACTATGACATCTGGACGTTGAACATCTCAGTCCTTCCCGTGACCATGGGTGCTGTAAAGCTCTCGAAACGTCGGGTATTTAAAAAGTTAAACATACGCGATACATTCCGTAAAAACTAGTATTATTTCAACGTTTTTAATATATTTTGGCGTAGCTTCTGGGCCCTTGAGCCATTGTAAAGCACATTCCGTCTCCAAAAGTCTATTGAGAATGATAAACAAAGTAACATTACTTTTTTTCCTGGCTTTATTTGAAAATTCAATCATGCGATACGAAATAAGAAAAAAATATGCAATTTTATAAGATATTTTACATCACTACACGCGTTAAAAAATTTTCAGGTGGACATGGACATGATTCTTTAGCGTTACGTTAGTAGTAGTTAGTACGTTAGTACGCTTAGCTTACACAAGTAATAAAAAACGGAGATTTCTCCTTTTGGGTACTGATGCACTGCTTGTAAATCGTACACAGCCACTTTAATATTCTTGTTAGCCTTGTCTTTTTTTCGGCACGTGATAGGTATTTTTCTTTCTGATGTTTGGCATTACTTTCTTTAAGTGTTTTTTTTTTCGCTATTACTATTTTTAAACGCTTCAAATGTTTCGCAGAGATCTTTCTTCGGTATAACGAATATGTTGAAGTCATGTGTAAAAATGCAGTAAAACATTATATGATTTCCATAAGAAGCATTATTTTTTACACACGTAATCCTTGTGAAGGTCAGCCACACTGTTTTTTTTTTCGTCTATATAATGTCTTTTTGAGTGGGATCTTTTAAAATGAGATACAATTTTGGATATGGATTTAAATTTTTTATGCCTTTTTTAATTTTTTTTATCAACTTTACGTTGTTTACCATGGCATCTTCGATTGTCTTTCATGTCGGTCATGTTGGTCATTGTAGTCTTATTTTTCTTCTTTATAGCTGTATCTACTGATCGAATATTTATCCCTAACGTATTTTGGAAAAAGAGCTTGCATACTCAGATTTTTGTAACAGAAACAGAAAAGTAACAGCTTTGTTATTATTTCACTTAGGCCCAGAGCAGTTTCCATCAGCATGAACTCTAATAAAACGATGTTATGGCGTAACATCTTTCACAGAATTTGCAATAAAACTCCATTGTTTTTTGAATACTACCCAAGGTCCAATAGTCTTCATTGAGTTGCAGCTGTTGACTTTCAGTTATATTTGTTCCAAATTTGAACTTACATGTATCTTTACAGGGTTCCTTCAAATGACGTTCCGATGAAGTTCTTCTTCTTTTGCTTGTCTGGTATTCTTTTCTACTAATTCGTAATCTTTTAGCGATGTTTCTTTTCCAGCCTTTTTCATTTATATGTTTCTTTCTTCCTCTTTTTGATGGAGTTAGAGTACTTGTAGGTGCTAATTCTGTCATTATGTTAGTTGAACTTGGTATTACTTCCATTGTTGAGGGAGCTATGATTTCCGAAGTTGCAGATGTAGGCACATCTAGTTATTGTTTGATATAATGGAGATTCTGATGTCCTTTTTGGAACTGTATACGTTTGCCCTTCTGGCGGCAAGTATCCTTCTTAATCAGAACTACTCTCAATTTGTACGTTACGTTGTGGTATAATGCTATAATTTGGGACTTTAACCGAATCATCAGAGTGTCAAAGAAAAAGTGCACTGCTGATTATTAGTAATATTATATTATATATAATATTATATTATATTATATATTAGTAAGAAAATATAAGCAAAATACCTTCATAAAATATTGTACCTGATGATAACTAACTGCTGCTTTGGCGAATTCATCGTAACCACCATAAAGGAAGAAGAAGAAGAATTTCTGCCGGAGAAGATGCTCGAAGATTTAACCAAAATTCGCTGAGATATTCTAGCGTTATTCCCTAGTTCATCTTTATCTGAAAATAAGTTTAATTTCTCACAATGTTTTCTTAATTTTTAAATAATTTAGACAAAACTCACTATGTCATCCCCGTAATTTCACCAACTGTTACAAATACCTACCAACGTAAATAAATAATTACGTGTTTACATTAGATAGGTATTGTTTTAAATTGTACACTTGTGCAGTACCTATATCTTCTTAACATAGTCAGCCTAATCCACAGGAAAGGAAAGGTCAAAAGACCAACAAAATATTTGTTATCTGCCTTATACCTCATTATTTGTACACTTAAAAACACTTCCAAAGCCCTAAGGAAACTAATAAGCAATGACCTATAGTTGTTGACTCTATCTTACCAGGTTGTATGTTTTCTTTATTAATATTCTCTTTTTTCAGCACCATTTTCATTAATCAAGACCATTATTTTATTTAACTGCGACCACATCTGTAACAAAAATAAGGTCATGTTTTTATTCCATTTATCATAAATAACGTGACGGTATGGATATCATAAGCACTTAATAAGTTATTTATTCAAAACAATCTTATATTTTATGTTCACAATTTAACAAAAAAAAAAATAACTAAAAAGAATCAAATATTTACTACTTAATACTTTCAGAAGTTGATACTTAGATATAGTGCATAGATATGTGTAGAAAAATTAAAGCCAAGACTTGTTCTTGACTTCACATTTTATAAACCTTTTGAGAAGACTAAGTCTATAATATAGACTTTAGTCCTTAGACCATAATAAGCTCAAGGTAAAAACTGGAACGTCGTTTTAATAGTTATCATAACTCACTCCATCTAGTGGGGGGCCGCCCATTATTTTGTCTACGGGCACGGTAGCGGTGAAATATTTACATTATAGTAACTTCGTCGTTAGTGCAAGTACACCACAGGGTACCTTGGTATAAAAAGTACACCAACACTAACGAACAAACGTTTATTTTGACGTACGCTTGTATCGATATTGTGTCCTTTGACACCAAAGCGCAAAATAAATCAACTGATTAAGACAGGCAGTACAACGTTTGTTTTTTCGTTGGGGATTATTTATTTATTTTATCTTTAATTGATACACCTTAATAAGTGGGGTAACAAAAGTACCTATCGGTATTCTCTGCCAGTTACCCGCGGCCCTCAGCACCGCAACTCAATGCTGTCACTTGTTCCGTGCGGGGTTCGAACCCGCGGCCCTCAGCAATACAACTCTGTGCTGTCACTACGCCGCGGAACCGTCAAATAATAATAAATATTTCAGATTCATAACTATGAATAAAACTAATATTAAGAATTTCTTTACAATTCATCGGATATTAATTAAACGGAATAAAAATCTTAAAATTGATTATATTGAATGTCAAGCATTTGTGTTAATTTAAGATCACAAATATAGACCTATATCCTAGACGGCCGCCGCCTTTGCATCAGATACGATAGACCAAATATTGTTATCTAAGGCAATATTAAAACGTTGCCATAAATAACAAAACTGTTTCCCTACATTTTTTGTATCATAAACATAAAAAATGTTTACAGACGTAAATAAAATCTTGGAAAATGATCTTAGTCAGGAGGAAATATTTCCTGCCGGTACACGACCGCAGTCACAATATACATGTATATTGCTAGTTAGTTATATAGGTGCAGTTTACGTTCCTTGTATGGCGAAGAAATGTGTTCTGAGAGATATTTTGTGTTCTCACAACATCTTATCCTCTCACACTTTGTAACGTATTTTTAAGATTGTTTTAAGTGCTGATTTATTGCGTGCTAAAAATAGCCAGGAAACCTACCTGTCAGACAAATAATATTAGTTTATCGGAGACATGTGAAGTCCGCTAGCAAATCCAGAGAAATGAGAGCATGAACCTACCCAGAATCCCATTCCGTTCATTACAGCGAATTAAAATACACTGATGAACAAACGCCTCCAGAGATTACCTCATAGAAGGGATTTTACCATAGTTGTCACACGCGGAAGGCGGATATTTTGGTGCGCAGTTTATTTGAGTTGCCATCAGGAAGGTTCTGCTGTCCATCTCCTGCTTCATTTTCTCTCTGTCACCTCAAAAGCCACCCAGGGGATGATACGGGATAGTGCATATTCTTACACCGCCATTACACGGTTTCCATGTGCTCGGGATTAGAACTTGCATATAGGCTGTGACTTTAGTTTACTTTTGTACCATAATTACGCTGAGTTAAGAAATATATATGCGTTGCAGAAGAAGCTGTTAAAGCCCTACTAAATAAGCTGTTATGAGAAAAATATTTAATTCTCTTTAGTCTCGTAACGTGTGAATGCTACTTAGGCACTGATATTCAGATGCAGCAACAGAAAAAGCTTTGAACTGATCCAGATGGACTCTTGGGCAGGGAAGGAGTCCTACCACGCAGTAGGAGTACCAGTATCGCGTCTAGTTGTACCATTCGAATGTAATAAGTTTTATTCTCTCTTTTGCCAGTAACAAACAAACACAACAATATTTCTATGTTTACCGCCTAGGAGAACTCTAATACGTATAAGTAGATATTTGGTTTATTTTTACGTGGTAAAGCCATGCTGCTGCTATATTATCGCTGCAACACGAATGGCTCAGCTCGGCGGGTACGAATACGCTTTCACAGCATAAATGCATAAAATATCTGATTAATGCTGCTGTGTTTCATATGGTGAGTGTAGAAAACCGGAGACCATTTTAACTGGTAACGAAGCATACCATTTTAGTCCTCAAGCGTGACGATGCATCTGCATCTTAATTCTTAATCGAGGATAAATATAGATGTCTTTGGGTCACACCATCCACTTACCATCAGGTGGACTGTGTGCGTTTTTTACCCATATATAAAACAAAAGAGCCTCTACGCATATAAAAGTGTGAGTAGACTGACGTTTTCTTTCCAGCTCGTATTATAAATGCACGAAAGCTAAAACTACGTAGTCGCAGACATCAAAAAACAGCGTCTCAAATCGTTTACACAAACGTTTTACACGCAACGAAGCGGAATGCAGCGATCGTTCAATGGACACAAGTGGTTTAAACTCGATTTGCTGAACAACATTTGCTTGCACCGCAAAGGTCGTTGGTAATCTTCATTACTTTTACTCCTTTTATTAAAGAAGTAATAGGTTTGCAGTCAACTTCGATAATGAAGGCTAATAATCTTGCGCTCGTCAGATGCCGCTAGTTGGCACTGACGTGAAGTTTTTGTTGCACAATGTCATTTAAGTGTGAAGTTAGTTTTAAATAAACGTTTATCAATTTCTGGAGTATTATATATTAATACACAAAACAATGCAAACAGTTGTTTGCTCTTTTTATTTTTTGTACATTTATAACGCGTTTCTTAAATCTTCTACTTTTAAGAATATCCGTATTTTGTCAATTAATTTCTTATTTAATTAAAGACATAAAGACATAAAGACATTTATTATGACACTTCAGATTACAATCACAAATTAATAAACAAAATTAAGACGAATAAGAATAAAATAAAAGAAATAAAAACACAAGAAAATTAATAAACAAAAAAAAAATAGAGGATATAACAACAATTCATAACTTAATCGAAACAGATGAAGTGGCGGAAGGGACCGCCTTAGCATAACGTCGCCTTAATTCTAATATATCGTATCTCAATTTTGAAAGAAACCGACATTTTTGTGTGCTTTGAATAAAGGCGACAAAGTACATCTTTCTCTTTCTTTACTTTGCAAAGTTTGTATGAAAAAGAGTGAGATAAAAGACTTGACGTAATGCGACGTATCTCGGATCGCTCGATCTTTCTGCGAATATGCATTAACTCATTGAGTCACCATAGTTTGTCGACATCGCGCAGGTTGCTCTGCGATTTAAGTGATGTGTGATTGTTTTTAGAAGCTGCCAAGGTATGAAATCGTTTTTATTTTGTTATTTGACATTTTTTTACTGTTTTAAAACATACTTCATTTGTGGAAAACCACTTATAATATAATAATTACGAGTTTAAAAGTGCCTTTTGAGATACGACCTATTCGAATTTAAATTTTATAGTTTGCCTTTGAAATACGACCTATTCACATGGATTTTTGTCATTGCTTTTAGATATCATCAAAATGGATTTGTTGCAGTTAGATGATGAGGAACAGGAAATCCTTCAAATATTAGCAGAGAATGGAATAAAAGTAACGAATCCTAAGAAAAAACATCAGAGCCGGATACAAATTTTAGAGAACATTTTAGTATACAAACCAGACAACGAACTCCTTCATGCGATTAATATAGCAGCCGAATCCGATCCTTCCTTTAAGTGCCCAAAAGAATCCCCTTTAGAAGTTGATGTACAAGCGTCGAACTTGGGTTCATTACTTAGTGTTGCTACTGAAAATGGTCCTGAAATTGAATTTGAAGACACATTTTCTGTTACCGGGATTGATGAAGGTGCTCCTAAATCGAATGCTATTATTAAAATATGCGAAGCTTCGGAAGGTGTCAGTGAATTGGAAATCACGCATTTTACTACCAATGATAGTCAAACAATTGGAGTTGTAGAAGTGGATGAATCTGGACTTGAAACAATTGACAATGAAGTACCAGAGAAGCCCAAACGCAGAAAACATGCTGCTTGTACAGAATGGCAAAGAAATATAACGAAAGAAAAGAGAATGCGGGGGAGAGAGTTATTCAGGATATTCCAGAAAGGAAAAACAGGTTACGACAGGTATACAAAGAAGTAAAAGGCAGATGGGTCCAACATGTGACTCTAACTTCTGCAAAAATAGCGCCAAGCGGTTTTGCTCCGAGTTCGGAGAGCATGACAGACAATTTATTTTTATAACTTTTGGAAGGAGCTCGATTGGTCAGGGAAGAAAAGTTTTGTTTCTTCAATGATAGACAAGATCCCAATCAAAAAAAGACAGTTGATTCACATAAAAGACAACAAAGCTATGTATACTATCTAAAGCTGAATGAGGAAACAAACCAAGTCTGCAAAAAATGTTTCTGAATACTTTAGGAATCAGAGAACGCATGGTTCTTACCTGGATTTCAGAAGCAAAATCGGGTATCTCATTAACTGAGACTACAAAGCAAAAAAGCAACAGAGGCAAAAAAAGATCTACTGAGACACCAACCTCCAGTGGAATCAGTCAAGCTGAACATCTGCTAAAGATTTTTGAAGAAATACCTAAGCTACCCTCACATTACTGTAGAAGTACATCAACGAAACTATATCTTGAACCAGTATTCGAAAGTAAAAGCCATGTATACAACATTTACAAAAAAAAAATGCGCAAGCGATAAGGTGAAACCAATATCAGCTTGTTTTTTTTTTAACAAGTTTGATGAACTGAACGTAAGCATTATCAAGCCAAAGAAGGATAGGTGTGATGTTTGCTGCGGTTATGAAACCAAAAACGTGACAGAAGAGGTTTACAAAAAACATATTGAGAAGAAAAAGGCTGCAAGACTAGAAAAAGAAGCTGATAAAAAGTTGGCTATTGTTGAAAAAATTACGGTACTTACTGTAGATTTGCAGAGCGTGAAGGTTTGTCCCAAAGTTCAAGCTAGTGCTGTCTATTATGAGACAAAGCTTTGTTGTCATAATTTTACAGTTTACAACTTAGCAACTCACGAAGTAACCTGTTATTGGTGGCATGAATGTGAAGGCGAGCTACAAGCATCCAACTTCGCTTCTTGTCTAGTAGACTACATACAAGAGAAGGTTCCTAAAACTATTCCACTAGTTATTTTTAGTGATGGATGTACAGCCCAGAATCGAAACTCTATCATGGCTAATGCTCTTCTTGACTTGGCTATGAAAGAAAACATAGTAATCACACAAAAATTTTTGGGAAAAGGGCCATACCCAAATGGAGCGTGACTCAGTACATTCTGTTATTGAGATAAAACTAAAAAAAAAACGACATAAATCTATCTCATGAGTATGTTAAGCTTACTAAAGATGTAAAGAAGAAAATTCCTAAATATGACGCAAAATACCTTTCCCATGATTTTTTCAAAGATTTTTCAGTACTGCAACGATACACCTCCATTCGACCTGGAAGAAAAGCTGGTGACCCAACTGTCACTGACATCCGGCAGTTGCGATATGAGCCAGATGGAAAAATTCAATTTAAACTTAATTTTTTGGATGATTTGCAAGAGTTGCCCATCAGATGGAAGCCTGGTACCTACACAATTAATCCAATGTACACAGGAAGAATACCATTGAAGCCAAGAAAATGGAAAGACCTCCAAGATCTAAAACACATTTTGCCAACAGACTGTCATTCTTTTTACGACAATTTGCCTAAGGCAACGACTGATTAAAGATTAAGTAAATATTTTATATATTAAATAAGTGAGAGTTAAAGTTGATGTTAGCATTTTTTTTAATTTAAATTCCTACTAAGAATTTTATTTTTGATTGTTTTTTTAATTGTTTAATAGAAGTTTATTTTTGTTTGATCCTTTTTAATGATTCCTAATTTTAATGAAAGTGCCATTATTATTAATCTAAGTGCTAAATTATCTTAATTGTAGACAAATAAAAGAATATAATACAGTGGTGACTTTAATTTTTTTATGTTAATAAACATTATCTCAGTAAATTAATCATGCTAATAAAGCGTAACTCAGGTATTGAGCTACTTGGCCAAGCAAATTGTATTACAATGTCAAAATAAGATATACTAGTATATTTTGATAGTTGGTTCAGAACATCACTTATAGTGTTTTCATAGAATTATAATAATAAAAACAGTTTTTTGACCATCCTGAACAGTTGTCATTTCTGAGATAAGCTTTATTAGAATTAAGGCGACGATAAGTCGTGGGATAGCGACGCTGATTTCCAGTCGGCCCCATACGGTCCTACGGAGACCGTGCCGTAAGTGTAGATACATATGGTGATAACAACTGATGAATGTTAATAACAAAATGGAAAATACGTATTGTATAGTTGTGTTGAACGTAAGTTGCTGAACGCTACGTGAGACGTGACGGGAACATTAGTAAGTGTAATAATTTAATTTAACAGTGTATATTATAAAATTATAATTATATTTTATAATATACACTGTTAAATTAAATTATTACACTTACTAATATATATATATATATATATATATATATATATATATATATATATATATATATATATATATATATATATATATATATATATATATATAGATACATACGTTTAATAGGCTTTTTGTAATAAATAATAATATGTAATAGCATAATAAATAATATATAAACGGAATATCAGTAGCTTACGTCTAACCTCTTTAACAATACTCCTATTTATTAACTATGCCCTTCTGTTCGTTTATTAGGAAATATTTTATGTGCTTTCTAAACGTGCCTAATGTGTTTAGGTCACGCAGTGGAGGAGGTAAATTATTCCAGCAATGGGAGGCTGCATACTTATAACAACCTCGAAAGGCTGAAGAAAAATGTCGCGGAATACTGAGCCTATTATAGGATGAAGCGCGGGTGAGATACTTGCTATGCTCGCGAGACCAGTCTAACTTACTAAAAAGATACTTTGGGTTATTCGTCTTTATGACGCCAAAAAGTACACAAGCTAAGTGAAGTTTGCGTCTGGCAGCCATTTTAAGGATATTATTGTCGTCAATAAATGGGCTTACGTGACTTGGCGGTACATCGAAGCAAAACCTCGCGCAAGCATTTTGGACCCGTTGGATAAGGTGTGCGGTACGTGACAGTAAACAAGGCCCATAAACCGTATCAGCATAATTAAATTTTGATAGTACTAGGGTGTCCGACAGTCTTTTTCGTAATTCTATACTTAAGTGTTCACGCATTCTGTACAGGATTTTTAACCTATAAAAACAGTTCTTAACAATGTTATTGATATAATCTTGAAATCTGAGGTCGGGGCTAATTATGATTCCTAAATTACGTGCTTTGTCGACTCTTTCTAATACCGTGCCTTTTATATACAGTATTGGGACAAATTTATATATTTTTTGAATCTGTTGTTTCATTCCGCAAATTAAAAACTTTGTCTTTGATGGATTCAACACTAAACAGTTTCTTTCTGACCACTTTACTACTTTATCCAAATCCTCGTTGAGTTCATTAATAGCTTCTGTAGTATGACTAGGCTTAAAAGACTTATAAATCTGTGTGTCATCTGCAAATAAGTGATATTTACAATATTGGAAACAGTTACTAATGTCTGATGTATATAACGCAAAAAGTACGGAACGAAGGAACACCACCGTGATTCGCTGCGGAGAAGATACACAGTTTTGACCATTTAATTGAATTGTAATTTGCGTGAACATCCACTAAGGTAACTGTGAAACCATTTTATAGTCCTGGGATCAAATCCGTATAACGACATTTTGGACAAAAGTAAAGACGTATTTATGGTATCAAAAGCCCTAGAATAATCTAATAGGACGAGTATAGTCCCCTGACCTGTATCTTGGCCCTCCAATATATTACCTACTACATCAGATAGGGCAGTAGCAGAACGTCGTCCATTTCTGAAACCCGATTGAAGATCGGGCAGTATAGCATTATTTTCTAGATATGAAATTAATTGTTGATACACAACTTTTTCTAATATTTTAGATATACAGGGTAGCAAACTTATGGGCCGTAAGTTTGTCACGGTAGCAGGATTGCATTTTTTGGAAGAGGACGTATTAAGGCTACTTTCCAGATGTCAGGGAATGTGCATGTAGTTATCGATAGGTTAATCAACGCGGTAATAGTTTCCAGACTTTGTAGGAGGGTCATTAATAGCATATCTAGGTTAATACAATCAACTTCCAGTGCATTAGATTTTAGTTTTTTAATTATATTCAAAGTAATATCTTGAGGTACCGGTTTCAGCAAAAAAGTTTTAGATGTAAATCTATTAAATTCAAAATATGTAAGATCTGATATAGTTACGTTATAGGAACCTGGTATATTTGAAAAATGTGAATTAATAATATCAGGATCCAATAAATGTGGCGGTAGGTCGTATTCGTTTTTCGGTGGTAACGAGTACGCCTTCAGATTTGACCATAGCTTCTTTGGATTGCTGATATTATTATTAATGAACACTTTGTAATATGCTTTTTCCTCGTGGTATAGTGCGACATTTACTTGATGTTTTAATTGTTTATAATAATTTTTATGACTGGGCGACTGTGAACATCGATATTTGTTGCGTGCTTCATCGCGTAAACTCATCATTAATTTTATGGTTTTGGTTATCCAGGGGCAAGGGCGATCCTTGAGTATAACTGTTTTAATAGGTGAATGCAAGTCAAATAAATTTAGGATATAGCGATTAAATAAGTGTACCATTTCATTGACATTATCGGTACAACTGATCACATCCCATGGGATTATGTGGAGGTCTCGTTCAAAGTAATCAAGTAGGATATCATTTAGGGGGGCGATATACTAACGTCCGAGGTATTATTTTGTCTATTTTAAAATGTAACTCGCATGTAAGAAAGGCATGATTACCTAAGTCAGCTATATGATCAATTGTGACATTTCGTGTTGGCGCATCAGTACAGGTAACATCAATTAGAGTTTGACTAGTTTCGATAAAATGTGTTGGCTTATCTATTAATCGTTTAATATTAAAATAATTTATAAATTCCATAAAACGCTTGGTCTTCACATCTTATGTGTCAAATAAATTAATATTATTAATATTATTATTAAATCTCCCAAAATCAGAACATAATCGTGCGAAAATGTGCTAAGGCTGTCAGTAATAGCATCAAGAAATAATTCAACGCTAAGCCATGGTGGGCGGTAAGCCGTGCCTATCACAATTTTTTTTGAGTTTATATGCAGAGCTAGCCACATCTCTTCTACACAGCTGTGGCGAGGAGTAGATAATGTTCGGGCGTTGATTCCCTTTTTGAAGTAGAAGCCTACACCCCCTCCACGGCCACCGCGCACAGAGTGTGGTCTCGGCACGTGACGTAGGCGGTAACCAGGTACGAGCGGAGCGCGCCCATCTTCGCCTTCCCGCAGCCAGGTCTCATTTATCGCCATGAGATCAACATCATGTCGACTCATGGCTACGAGGAATTCCTCGTGTTTCGTACCCAATGAACCCGCATTAAAGAAAACAACTTTTAATTCTTTAAACTTAATTATTGCTAACTGAATAACCACTAACGTTGGCCGAATAAAAAGATTTATCCATTGTTAACAGATAGTAATGAGGTAATAATGAGTATAAAATACAAAATACGGTTTTTCTAATTGTAACAAATATTATATATTGTAAATTTAATCTTATAAATAAATAGTACATCTCAGGATTTACGTATAATAAATGAATATTATTAATTCATATGGAATAAAACTAATATTACAGAAAGAAACGTAGGTCTTTACATTTTACTAACAAATTAACTTCCCCGGTATGAGATCTGTCAAATGTTTAACCTCATTCCAAAGATGCGCCGCGCTGGTGGCGGAAAATTGTAGCTGCTCTCATTGACGGCTTCGTAGGGCAGCGGCTTAGTAAAGAGTTGTAGCGCTGAGGGCTACGGGCTTGAATTCTGCATGGGACAAATATTTGTATGGCCTACAAAGATTTATTCCTTGGTTGGTAGGTTGTCCTTATGTAATTTATTTATATATTATATATTATAGGAAGTCATAAATCTCCTAAACTTGGTTAAGTTCAATCTCTGACATTGAATTGAATTTACATAATACAATGACCGCATAAAAGGACCGTGCTTCGTAGCAATCTTTAGGAGACCTACGTTCAGTAGAGGACTTGTGAACCAGTGTAAAGGTGATGGTGAGTAATGAGATTTTGATGAAGACATAATAATGCTGATAAAATGCAGTCACTCCCAACACGGGAGCGTCAGAGAATCCATCACATCATTTCTTTCTGAGCATGTCGTAAGAGGCGACTAAAGAATCCGAATACATGTATCAGTGATTTACCATTGATTTGAAACGCTGATGGCCGCGGGTTTGAATCCCGCGCGAAATAAGTATTCTATATGGCCTCCAAATAATTGTTTCATGTGTAGATGTATGTCCTTGTGCAATTTATATAATGTCAAAATCCATCCGGTACAGAAATAATCCTAGTATATAATACTAGGTAATGTTTTGTTTTTGTATTTACTTAAATGAGTTGAGTCACATGAATTATTATTGGCTATTTTTCTCAATTGTACGCCATCGATTCTAACACTTGTCTGAATAATAACAACTTGTCTTGTTCTGAATTTTTTTGTTAAGTTTTCTATTCGTTACGTTTAAATTGTCCACCTCTTTGATTGCTATGATTAGTTATGTACGTAACCTTAAAACTTCTTCTTTTAACTCTTGTATAATTAAGCAGTCTCTTAAGTCGTTGTCTGGTAGATTGCGAGAGGTTCTTTTGTAAATTTAATGAATGGGAGTTGGGAGTCGTTGACATAAATGAGTCTGATAAATCTGGAAGTGATTCTGGTATTTTTTATTTTTCTGACGAAAGGTGACAAATTCTGCGTAATCTTCATGCACGTCTTGTGCATTAAAAGAGATAGTTGTTGATATATTTATATTTTGTTGGTCTCAATTTGGTATTTTTCGAAATCGCATATGCATTTTTTCTTTTTTCGACATCTAATAAGAAGAAAAATTTTTCTCCTATTTCTTTATATATATATATATATATATATATATATATATATATATATATATATATATATAATATATATTATGTTAATTACTATATTTTTTATTTCTCCTCTGCATTTAAATCAATTTTTCGACATTTTGAAATCTTTCCTTTCTCTTGTGCCGTCATCGCTACCTATTGTGTTATAGCTGTACTAATATTATACTTATCCAATAAAGCATGCGATTTATCATCGATGGTCTGTCAATCGTTAGATTAGTTTTAGTTCATTGCATTTCCGGTAGATGGCGATTTATAACGGCATCTAGTTCACTCTGAGAAAATAGAATAGACCTGCGTTTACAAATTTAAACAGCTATCGTTTCACCAGTTGTGTAAAAATAGCAAATACCATATTTTATGGATTAGTTTTTCACTTATGTTATGGGTTGTAGAAATACTATGGAGAGGACACTTGTTAATTCACCTGCACTTGACTACTTTCGTACTTTTATTATGGTGTTATCTGCCTTATCAATACTGATTTATTTTCACACCATAATACACTAATTTTCACTGGGATAACATTTCCATCGCTCTATTGTATCTATCTCTATATGGAACGTACTGATTTACAGTATTTCGATCACTATTTTTTAATTTTAATAAATTTAATACGGAACTCTGTTCACCGTGACAACTAGCGCCACCTATATATTGTTAAAACAAAACCCTATTAACATTCTATCATCTTATTCTAATACAGAATCTACCAAAAACATTAACAATTTGCAAACTTACAAGTTGCAAAAATAGGCAAAAATATAATTCCAATAATTTCTTAATATTTTCGATATTTTCACCCAACGGTTCGTACGGTTTTTTCTGTTAACTAGCATTAAACTGCCTTTATCTTGCTTGATCATGTATTAAAACATCATATATAAACGATCAAAGTGCTTAAAGCAATAAAATGTTTTTAATTCTTTATTCATATCGTACCACATAGCCGATTACTATGTAATGCATGACTAAGTTAATACAATGACATTTCTTTATTTCTTGTTATCCAGAAATTATCATATAATAAAATCAATTCTTTTTGATATTTAATTCGTAAGAAACATTGAAAGATTTACTGACATGTCTATATCACGTCGCCAACAGTCTCTAATACAAAAATTACGCCCAAACCCTAAGCGGTATGACATACCATACAATTTTGAAATTAATACCAACTTATTAACAATAATTTTTAGAATAACATTCCCTCCCAACTCCTTCAGCTGTGTTAAAGTACAAAGTGCTGTTCACACCGGTTTATTTTCGAAACTGTATCGTATAGCCATTAAAGAAACATTCTGTATGTTTCACGAGCTTTGTTCCTCGGCTGTAAATAATGAACAAAAATTGCATTACCTTAGGTATTATTTATTAATAAAATTAACTATCGTTTAAAATTAACTATCGTTCATTGTAATTTATGACTTACAATATAGTCTATTTGTTTTTTTAAGTGTAATTTTTATATAACGTACTAGGCAGTGAAAGAAAACATTGCAGGGGAACTCGCACATCTAAAAAATATCTTTCAAAAAACTTTGTCGACGCTGACTAATCATGAGCTGTGATGATCCTGGTGTTTTTAATACTTTTGTTAAATTTTTGATTATTTTGAAGCCTGGAAAAGGGTGAAAGAATCATAACATCTCACATACATATGCCATGTCAAGCTCCAAAAAGCGTAGGTATTAGTGTTTATTTCCTGGACCTGCGAAGTCCGTCAACACGCATTGATGAAGCGCTAGAGCTCATCTGGCCCTAAAATCGTTTGAGAAATGAAATGAAGCCTATACTCAGCGGTAGGAAATTTAAGGCTCATCTATAGCTCATATTCTCTCTTCTTTAACGAACCGCAATTACTCTAAACATTTCAACAACTAAGTAACAGTACGGCAGGGAAATGTAATCATCATCATACAGTCCGTCACAAGTCCACTGCTGAACATAAGTCACTCAGTAGATTGAAATGGGAATGGTTTTGCCAAAGTTGCCCAGCTTGACAGGCGGGCTTGCAACCGCAGTTTTTTTATTATTTTTTGTTGTTATCAGGAAGATGCTGCTGCCATCTTCTGTTTCAATTGCCTTCTGTCGCCTGTTGCGACAACCTCGGGACGATATGGGGTAGTGGATATACTTACACCGTCTCTACACGGTTACTGAGACCGTATATTGAAGAAAAAAGACTAAGAATAAAGGCAACTTCGGAAGTTATTAAATCATGTAGAAATTATTTTATACGTTTTCGGTTTTTGAATTATTTTTGTTTAATTTATAGGCTTAGTTATTTGACGTTTTTGAGTGGACTTAGCAATATCAAAAACTAAATTACAACTGTCATCATTAAAGATGTATATCCGCTGTTTTTACCCTTACGGATAGAATTTTTTTCTCAGGTGTAAATGGGATCTCTAGGTATACCGCTACAGCTTATTAAGTCCACTGCTGAGTATAGCCCTTCCCCTATAGATTGGCTCAAAATTGGCCATAGTTTCCACGCTTGACAAACCACCTCAAACTCAATTTTTTTATTTTAAGTCATTATTAGGAAGACGCTGCTGACAGTCTCCTGATTTGTTTCCCTCCGTCGCCGCTTGAGACACTCACGAGATGATATGGGTAGTGGATATTCTTACTCTGCCACTTCACGGATCTTGAGGTATATTTGAGTTATACCACTTATAGGTCTAGGTTGTTATTAATTGAAAAAATCATGATTCACAACTGGTGAAGTTATCGCACAACAACATGGTCGTGGTGTTGGTTCCATTCGTAACAGTCACGCTATATTATCACTTCTCGACCGGGGAAAGACTAAACTCTCACCGAATACCAGTTTTAAATAGCAGCATAATGCTGCTGTGTTTCGTATGGGTAGTGTCGAGGACCGGAGTTCCTTTTTTATGGTCGCGATCGCGAGGCGTTTCATGTCAGTACTCGAGGGTGAATCCACTACACCATATTGTCATCCCGTGGGTTTCGTTAGTGGCAATAGAGGAAAGCTGAAACAGAAGATGGGCAGCAGAATCTTCTTGATAATAAAAAAAACAGACAGCTATTACCAATAAAACCTGCACTTGCCAACACGCTTGCCAAGCGTTGCAATTATAGCAAATATCCTTGAGGCAGATGAGGCTATCTATGGCGGAGGCTTGTGTTGAGCAGAGGACATTTAATAGGTCGTAATGAATAAATGAATGAATGATCTGACAACGCATCTGTATTTTTATTCGAAATCGCCGTAATACAATACAGCCGTCTCTTACCATCAAGTGAACTGTGTGCTCGCTTTTCACTCATCTGGTTTTAATTTAAACAAATAAAATAACACGTCTAAAAATAAGAGAAAAATGTATTTTGAGAACCTATATAACATATTTTCTTCATTAAAACCCCTTCAAAGGGCATGTAACATGATGCACTAGTATCGATAAACTAGTCCGAAATGTTTGTTCGTTACTTCTCTCTTCAAATCAAACTAGCAACAGCAAAATACAGTACATGCAAATATAGGCCTTTGGCTATTGAATGAAAGTGCAAATTTTAGCGTATGGTGTGCACGCTCACGCATTGTTCATCATATAGACAGAATATTATTGTACCTAATTTATAGTATTTTTATAAAGGTGTTTATTAAAAAATAAGAGTTACAAACGAGTACACGGTCCATCCAATGGTAAGTCAAAAATATGGTAAATCAAATAGTAAGAATAAAAAATGCAGATACTTTATTACCTCTGGGGACTGGGATGGAATACTTTGAATGGAGTAAAAAGGAGTCTCCGGTTTTCTACACACATCGTATGAAACACAGGAGTATTAAACTGCCGTATTAAGCTTTTACGCAGGTATTCTGTGAGAGAGTGGTTCTTATCTGGTCATGCCAACTAATTTGTGCTACCGCTAGGTATATGCCTACAGTATGGCTCTACCATGTTTATGAGAAAACAATGTTTTTACACGAGTTGGTTGAGGAACTAATAAAATATACGAAATATTTAGATGTGAATGCAAGGCAGAGATTTGGGTCTCAGTCTCCCTGGGAATATTGATAATTAAGAAATATTTATATATATTAATAATTATCATTACAACCCTTCATAAGTTTGCTGCTGAACGTACACCCTCTCCCGCCAAGGAATTCCACAAAGCACGGACCTAAGCTATCTGCATCCATTGAATTCTTGCATGTCTTACCAGGTCGTCACTCCATATAGTGGGGGCCGACCCTTTTTTATAGCATTGAGTGACTAATGAGCACACAGTCTACCTTATGGTAAGTGGATGCTGTGGCCCATAGACATCCACATTTATCCTCAATTAAGAATCAAAATGCAGATGCATTATCACCCCTGAAGACTAAGATGGAATACCTCGACTCCAGTGAATAGGGTCTTTGGTTCTCTACACTCACCATACAAAACACAGCAGAATTAAACTGCTATTTTACGCTGGTGTTCAGTGAGAGCGTGGTCCTGCCACGGTCGATTCGACCCATTCGTGCTATAACTATAATGCAACTGCAGCGTAGCTCTACCACGTAAAACCTACAACACTTCGCCTGCCGGTAAACATTTCAAAACATAGTAATTTTGACTTGTAGAGTAAATATAAAATGTATTATTAACTCTACCATAGCGTCACCTACCGGGACGATGTTGTACGAATTTCTTTTTTTGGTAAACTAACTTAGTGGCACGTGTAGAGGCGAATACCGTGTAGTGGTGATGTAAGAATATCCACTATCCAGACGGAGGGAAACTGAAACAGAAGATGGACAGTAGAATCTTCCTGCTAAATTAAAAATAATAAAACACTGCAGTTGCCAACCAGCCTGCCAAGCGTAGTAACCATGGCCAAATCCTCGATACGAATTTATAAATTTATGGCAAAGATCTATGTCGAGCAGTTGACTGTTATAGGTCGTAATGGTATGGTAATGTTAAACTAATATATTTTGTGACTGAAAATCACATTAAAAAAATGTGAATGTTTAAAGATCAGGTCTTAAAACATTCACATTGTTTTAATTGATTATCGTTGTTGGTGTGATACTTGAAGTTGGCCAAGAGTATATCTACCTGAGGTTGATAGTACAATTAAGTAGAACCAACTTTGAGAAAAAAGGCGACAGACAGATTCAGTTGGACTGGGCAGAATTCGGGGAAGCTTCGACAAGCCTTCTCGTCACCCATACCACGACAACTGAAAACGAAAGTCCTCGATCAGTGCAGCCTACCTGTACAACATATGGTGCCTAAACGAAGACAAGATCTGCGCAAGCCGTCTGACAAAAACAGATGTGATCAGAAGTGGCGCGCCTTGGGAGAGGCCTGTGCCCACCAGTAGATTATCGCAAGCTGATGACGATGAATTTTTTTTAATTATTTCATGTGAAGTAAAAAAAACCTTTTGATTCATATCTCCGAACTTCAACTACATAAAACTGTAGTTTTCACTGTCCTTATCCGCGTATAAACGATTATACGTAAGGCGACCCTACTTTACAATAAACCGAAAATAAATAAACGCTAATTTCAGATAGAATACGTACAACACAAAACGAATTATTATGAAGCCATCGATTCAACTTCCTCGCCTTAAAACCATTTTTGAAATGAGAGGAGGCGTGTGCCCAGCCGTTGGATGTATATAGGCTGTAACTTTACTTTACTTTACATCGATTCTATATTGAATCAATAGTCAGTCTAGACTATTGTTCTATTGAGCATCTATCGAACTTGTGACACTTCATTAGTGACAGCTCGAGCGTTCAAATTATAGTAGCGGATACAATGAATATGAAAATACAAATGATATATACGTTAGTACTCTTATTAGTTTGTGGGTATACCTATCAGTCCGCTGCATTGCCTAAATTTGGTATTTTTTGATATTCACAAAAATCGCACACACATTTTTTTCTGTTTTTGAGTTATCGCCATCTATTTTGTTGTCGCTGTACTAATATTATACTTAACCAACAAAGCATGCGATTTATCATCGATGGTCTAGCAATCGTTTAATTAGTTTTAGTTCATTGCTTTTCCGGTAGATGGCAACGTACAACGCTATGTAGTTCACTTTGAGAAAATAGAAAAGAATCAGTTGATTTGTCAGTTGACTTTGGTTTACAAATTTTAACAGCTAACGTTTCACCGGTTTTATAAAAATAGCAAATTCAATATATTATGGATTAGTTTTTCGCTTATGTTATGGATTGTAGAAATACTATGGAGAGGACACTTATTAATTCACCTGCACTTGATTACTTCGTACTTTATTACGGTGTTATCTGCCTTATCTATACTGATTGATTTTCACACCATATACACTAGTTTTCACTGGGATAACATTTCCACTGCTCTATTGTATCTATTTTTATATGGAACGCACAGATTTACTGTATTTCGATAACTATTTTTAATTTTAATAAATTTAATACGGAGGTCGATGTTCACCGTGACAACTAGCGCCACCTATACTATATCGTTAAAACAAAACCCTATTAACATTTCTATCATCTTTTTCTAATACAGAATCTAGCAAAAACATTTACAAGTTGCAAAAATAGGCAAAAATATGTTCCATTAAATTCTTAATATTTTTGATATTTTCAACCAACGGTTCGTAAGGTTTTTCTGTTAATAAACATCACAGAACACTAGTATCCTTAGGCGGGAAGAATGTCAACTTCCAATAAAGAAAATGGCACCCGTAATGCACGCCATCTCTGGCGTGCTCCCTAAAACATTTTTCGCGGGAATTTTGAAACGTGACTTTGTTTTAGTAGGCGTCTTGGTTGTTTAGTTTCATAAATAGCTTAAGAATCTAAAATACCATATAGCTTGTAGTTTTTCGGATATATTATATATTGCTAAATTAAAGAGATATTTTATTAGATTATTAGAGAGTAAAAGAAGTAGTTGAAAGGAAAAAGAAAGAAAGAACGGATAAGAATGATAGAAGGATATCTGATAATTTCCAGGCTAATATAAAAATGTTCTGGAAACTCGTAAGAACTGCCAGGGGAAATACAAAAAAACCTACAATTAATGCTATAAGAGACGAGAATGGATGTATTCTGAATGATGAAGTTTCGAATTTAAACAGATGGAAGGAATACTTTGAAAGCGTGTTTATGAGTGAAGAGTCATCTGAATTAAATGAACAAGAAATTCCGAAAGATGTGGAAAGGGATATGGAGGTAAGTGTAGATGAAATAATGAAAGCAATGAAAAGCATGAAAGCAGGTAAGGCAGCTGGATATGATAAAGTATCACTCGAGATGCTAAGGGCGGAGAGAGAGTGGTGGCAGGCCTGCTGTACACCTTGTTTAATTTGTGTTGGGAATTAAAACGGGTACCGGATGACTGGTGTAAAG
Source organism: Parnassius apollo (assembly GCA_907164705.1). NCBI lineage: Eukaryota > Metazoa > Arthropoda > Insecta > Lepidoptera > Papilionidae > Parnassius > Parnassius apollo. The sequence continues at coordinate 146,187 of CAJQZP010001079.1, forward strand.
CAGTTATGGTACCAATATATAAAGGAAAAGGGTCACAACAGGACTGCAAAAACTACCGTGGTATCAGCTTGCTTAGTATTGTGGGTAAACTGTATGCTAAGGTGTTAATTGAAAGAGTTATGAAAGAAACTGATGGAAAAATTTGGGATGTGCAAGCGGGTTTTCGAAAGGGAATGGGGTGTACAGATCAAGTCGTTTCCATGCGCTTGATTGCGGAGAAGTTTTTCGCTAAAAACCAGAAAATTTTTTGTGCGTTCATGGACTTGGAAAAGGCTTATGACAGAGTGGACAGGAATGTGTTATGGCAAACACTGAACTCATATGGGTTGAGCGCTGGTTTGATACAGGCATTGAGGTCTCTTTATAGGGATTCTAATGCTTGTGTCAGGATCAATGGGGTCTACTCGGACTGGTTTGGCATCTGAAAAGGTGTCAGACAGGGCTGTGTGGCTTCCCCTTGGCTGTTCAACCTTTTTATGGACAGGTGTTGGCAAACTTTGAAAGATGAAGAATGTGGGTTAAGAGTGGGCGAATTAACCGTCAAATGCCTTTTGTATGCCGATGATCAAGTCATATTTGCGTCATCGGCGGCTGAGTTGCAAATGATGGTTACATTAATGAACTGGGCATTAAAAGAAAGGGGAATGAAAGTGAACGCAAGTAAGACGAAAGTGATGGTTTTTGAAAGAGAGGAAAGCAAAACGGTATGTGAAATAAGAATAGAAGGAGAGTTAATTGAGCAAGTGGATGAGTTTGTGTATTTAGGATGTGTATTTAGCAGGGATGGTAGATATGATAAGGATATAGAACGACGAGTAAATGCAGGGAATAGAGTGAATGGGGCACTATACTCTATTGTGAAGAACCAGAATGTATCAAAAAAGGCACGTATGGTATTTCATAATGCTGTGTTAGTCCCTAATTTAATGTATGGTAGTGAAAGCTGGGTGTGGCAGAAGAAGCACGAAAGTAGAATAAATGCTGTAGAAATGCGGTCTTTAAGGAGTATGCTAGGGTTGAATCTAAATGACAGGGTGAGAAATTGCGTGATAAGAGATAAATGTGGTATGCAAGATGATGTTGTGACCAGGATTAAGAAAGGAATGCTTCGGTGGTTTGCTCACGTAGAAAAAATGAATGAAGAAAGAGTGACAAAGCAAATTTATATGGCAGATGTGAACGGAAGAGTCGGGAAGGGACGCCCTAGAAAAAAGTTTATCGACCGAATTGGCGATATTTTGAAAATGGGCCGCGTTAAAAGTACCCTTAACCGACGAGCATGTATGCGTAGATATATGGATGTAAACGAGGCGAAAGAGGTATGTCAGGATCGTGTCAAATGGAAGTCCGTAGTCTCTGCCTACCCCTCTGGGTGACAGGCGTGAGTGTTTATGTATGTATGTATGCTAAATTAAAACAAAAACAAAAGTACAAAATTGTTGTTTGTTAGTTGTGTGGTACTTTACGTTCATAAACCACTTTTGAAACTATTAGCAACCAATTTTAATATAAAAAAGGAATTGTATATCAACCCAATATGAAAAAAGTGGTTTTTGAAATATATAATTTTTATTTAGATTGCATACTGTCCTCATTGGTACATAGAAAAACGATTGGTATATTGACAGACTAATTAACTAATAATTTTAACTTATAACTTTACGCATGTATACAGTTACTCAACAGCTATTAATTAAATATCGATTTAGTAGTTAAGTAGATATTTACATAAGAATAAACAAGTTTTTAGAGGTAGGCGTGTTTAAGCTAAGTATAAGAAATAAGCATTCTCATAACTTTTGCTAAAACACATATAGTTTACATTATTAGTTTTTAGCTAATTACTTCGCCACTACAACTATTATGTATAATACGTAATATGACATTTAAACAAAACGGAAAACAAAAGCATGTTGCTTTCATGTAAAAAAAAGATTAGACAATCTAATATAAACGTTTTTCCTAACGGCGACTCTACACGTTGGCCAACACAGTGGCGAATGTAGTGGTGAAGATATTGGCCGTGAGTTTGTGACGGCAACCACACGTTGGAACGTCGTTCAGTTTGCTTGCTTCGGTTCAGGCCAATGTGCTGACGAATTTATTTTATTTTAGACGACGGCTCCGTGGCGCAGTGGCTTAGCAATGAGTGGCTGCGCCGGGGGCCACGGGTACGAATCCGGCACGTAACTAGTATTTGTATGGCCTTCAAATAATTGTTCCGGGTCTGGATGTGTGGCCTTGTGCAATTTATGTTTGTAAACTGCCTCCGCGATACAGGAGAAAATCCTAGTGTGGGGTTAACGTTTTTATAAAAGAATAGTGAATATTAATGGAGCTGTAAATAGATATACGAAATGTATGAAGTGCATAAATATTGTAAGCCGCCAGGCTGATATTTGGTTTTACGCACCTAATAAGAAGTACTTTATTTCAAACGGGAATTTAATTAATTTAGCTTTTTAAATAACTTATTTTAAAGTTAAAGGAGTTATAATCGATTCGTGTATGTTTTAAAATTGGATTTTGATTTTAAAGTTTAGCAAAAGATGTACTTTCTTTTCTATTAGATATTTGATGTATATATAAAACACCTTATAATTTATTTGGTAATTTAATTTTTTTTTGAGAAAGATTAAACAAGCAATAAATATAATTAACACTTACTTAATAATAGGTAAGTACTAATTATAACTTAGAACATAAATGAAAAACTCATGACAAGGAAAGTGGCTCAGGATCATGCTTTGCGGCAGTCTGTGGAGGAGGATATTCAGTAGCAGACTTGTGAAGGACTGTAATGATGATGATGATTCGAAAACTTGCACGATTATATTATAAGAAATCGACGTTTTTTCCACAAACAAGTACACAGCCCACCTGATGGTAAGTGGTTGCTGTGGCCCATAGACATCTACATCTATCCTCTATTACGAATCAAAATGCAGATACGTTGTCACCCGCGATACGTAGTACTATTATTTATTCTGTGCCCGTGAGGACTAAGATGAAATGCCTCGTTTCTTTTAAAAAGGGTCTCTGGTTCTCTACACTCACTATACGAAACACAGCATTATTAAGCTACTATTTTACACTGATATTCTGTGACAGCTTGGTCCTTCCCCGGTCGTGCCGACCCATTCGTGCTACAATTATCCTTCTAATATAACTGCATGGTTCTACCACGTATAAAGGACGTGCTTAATTTTTTTTTATTTTAAAATTGTTCTCATAATGATCTGATTGTAATTAAATGTTCATTATTTTTTTTTTGATAAATAGCTTATCGATTAAAACAAATGTATAAAAATAGTTAAATCGCGCTAATTAAAGTAGTAGGAATGTTTAAAGTTGAAATTGGCACTAAAAGGCTGGTAATTGGGGCATCCACCCTACAAAGCATGAATATAAAATTTAAATCAGATGCGTGTAATCACTCTGGGAGCTTGTAGCAAACTAAACGCGCGGCCAACGTGTGGACGCGGGGACCAAACTCTGTCAACAATCCTTTGATCTTTTGTAAAAAACCGACACCACAAGGATCTCGCGCCAACTTGCGGGCCATCGTTCCAATACATACCAATGAAGCCCAATCACCCCGTCTACACGTTGGCCAATGCTAATGGCCACTACATTCGCCACTGTGTTGGCCAACGAGTAGAGGCGCCGTAAATAGAAAATATTATTTACGTTCACATTCTTAAACAAGGCCTTGCAATAATAATATTGTAATAAGTCCAGCTCCATCTATTATGCCGGCGCCACACATTGGTTTCAAATTGGGTCCAAATTTGGCTACGAATTGATGGCTAATTATTGTATCCAAGTTAATGCGGCCACACATTAACTCCAATACATTTTGGCAAACTTACTAACCAAGAGCATTGGATGGTTGGACCGCAGCTCAACTCGTCATTCTCTTGCGAGTGTGTACCAGCAGCAGTCATGTCGGACGAGAACCTACTTGCTCTGGCTACTTACGCCTATGCATTGAGCATATATTATTATTACTTGGTCAATCAAGCTGCAGTTACAAAAAGGAAACCAAAGAAAAGACGATTCTGGATGATAAAAATGCACGCAGATCGAACAAAGTAAGTCATTGCTTTAGGTACTTAAACTTAAAACTAGCTGTTTACCGCAACTTCGTCCGCGTTTCCGGGATAAAAACTATCCTTTGTTAATCCTTGGGCTTCAACTACCTCCGTACCAAATTTCGTAAAAATTGATCCAGTAGTAATTTCTGTCGGATGTCGTCTTCCGATTTTGAATTTCTACTTCAGAAAATTGGACCAGCAATAGCAAAGAAAAATACAGGTTGGAGACAGGCTATTCCAATTAAAGTTCGCTTAGCAGTAACGTTAAGGTTTCTGGCCACAGGCGATACATACAGATCTCTCCATTTTCTATTTGGGTGCTCTAAATCGAGAAATGGCTAAGTCCACTTTTTCAGTTTTTGAGAGTATAAAAAAATATATTTATTTTTTTTGAAACTAACCACAGGACATGTTGAAATTAAAATAACATACTGTTATAGTACACAAAATACTCTTTATTTTAGTACATAAAACAAAACATAAAAAGCATTTATAATAACTTTAATTTAATAAACAAAATTTTGGACTTATCTTAAATCAACAGGACTTTTTTACAGGGTTATCTTTCCCGTTTTAACAGTATTCTATTAATCAAAAATGAGTAATACCTATTAGCCTTTAAAAATAACTAGGCTAGTTACTCTATTTCGTCATCCAATTCCTCAACAATTTGACTTTCATTTAATTTAGCCTGTTCCATAATCAAAGTTTCACAGAATTTTCTTTTTTCTTGTGGTACAAATCGAATGAGTTTTTTAATGTCATTAATTTGAGCTTCTTTAATTTTAATAGCATTTTGATAACAATCGACAGAAACATCTCGAAGATACCTAGATATACCAACTCTATATAAAGAAAAATCCTTAAAGATATCGCCAGTCATTGAATCAGAAAAAGGCTGGCTTTGCATTTCTCTTCTTTTAAATAAAACTCGACGACAACCTGAAATTCCCGGTATTGTTTGTTTAATATTATCATTATAATAAGTTTCATAATTTTTAACTTTCAATACTCTTTCGTTACCACGTTGTTCTTCTCGCTCTTCTCCGCTCCTATCTATTTGCCCTCGTTCTATCAGGTTCTTTTCTAAAAATACAACTTCAAATTTCTTGGCATTTCTACTGTTTAATACAAAATTGACATAACTGTCAGGTTCATAAATTTTTTTATGTTTTAATTTTTGCCTTTTTATGAGAGCAAAATCTCTATCAATGGGCATCATTGAATGCCCACGAATTGGATAGTTTACAGAAATTGTTTCAAACAAGCCTTTCGCACACAACTGATAAAAATACGTAAAAATAAATCTGTTTTTATTTTGACTGAAACAATTATAACAAAATATTTCTAAATGTGTTTGATCTGGGATTTTATGGTGTAAAAAATAATCATCCAAAGCAGTTATTACTTCATTCGGCCCTTTGTGGGCATAATTTTCCGTAAACAAGTACGTAGTTGCTGAGTTTTCTTTTAAGTTATGTATACCAAAATTATGAAGCCATAATTGTCTGAGATAATATTCATCAGTTACATTAGTGACCGGCAATGGCAGATTCTTTTGAATATCGAAGCAAATAGATAATTTGTTTTTATTCACATTTTTGTCTTCCTTTTCTGAACTACTACACTTTTTCAAAAATACTTCGGCTTTGCGCAAGTGCAATTCACGTTCCAATTTTAAACTTGCAACTTTATCCTTGTCTTTCATAATTTCAACAGATTGAATGTCTACTTGAAATTTTTCACAAAATTCTACCGCGATGGCAAAAAAAGTCGTCATTTAATCGGGCATAGTAAAACCTCGCGCGTGTAATTACGTAATATTTTACTGTGCGTGTAACACCCAAGGCGTGTTAAAATATAATAAGCGTTTATTTATTTAAAAATAATTAAAAATCTGTTTAAATAAAATTATTCTTAATTAGTCAGATAGTTAGATTCGGCCTAAAATAAAGCACACATAATAACATATTTATAAGATTACCTTCATAACAGTTCAATCAGTATCGGTATACGTAGCCTGTGTCAAATAACCTGATTTATTTTGTGACTCGTTGTCAAAAGGTAAAAAGTCAATACACGCGTCTACTTCACAGCAACTATTAGTTCGTTAGAGTGGACAGAGTCCACTCTAACGTGTGTTTTTTTATAGGACAGGGTGACAAACGAGCACACAGTCCACCTGATGGTAAGTGGTTACTGTGGCCCATAGACATCTACATCTATCTTCGATTACAAATCAAAAAGCAGATGCGTTGTTATCCGTGGACTAAGATGGAATGCCTCGTTTCCAGTAAAAAGGGTCTCCAGTTCTCTACACTCACCATACGAAACACAGCAGCACAAAGCCACTATTTCACGCCGGCACTCTGTGAGAGTGTGGTCCTTCCCCGGTCATCCCATTCGCGCTACAACTATACTACTAACATAATTGCAGCATGGCTCTACCACGTAAATGTACGATGAAGCCACCACTAACATATAATCACTCACCGTTTTGTTTTAAAAAGTAAATCTAGTAGTTTACCATTACCATTACAACCTTTAAAAGTCCACTGCTGAACGTAG
>CAJQZP010001080.1:0-79715 GCA_907164705.1 Parnassius apollo
TATTTCTATTTATGACATTGATTGATTAGCTTTAATAAATACTCACAGCTCGCAAGCTGCAACAGTTTCAACATCCGTTGTGTTGCAAACACGAGCAACCTAGTACGGAGTATCGTGACTAAATGCGCAAGTAGAGCAATGTGTGGACAGACGGGCAACAGCGGGGCAGCGTGAGAAGCAGACCGAAGAGCAGCGCGAGGAGCATAGTGTGGTTGAGCCATTAGGAAAATGTAACTCCCGGCCACATACTCGTCGAGTGGCATGGGAAGTAGCGGGGAAAGGAGGCAGAGATGTAGTGTGGCCACAATACTCGTCATGCCACACATCATGCTCCTCGTCATGCCCATCGCTCCCTGTTTTGTCGGTTTTTGTCCGTTTTTGGTCGCGAGTCAAACGACTGGCAACAAGAGCGTGAGTGGTTGACCACACAATCGGGTAAACGCACTCCATATCAAGCGCTCGTCACGAAAGCACGTCACGTGTCATTTAAAACTATAAATAGTGTATCTGTCATCATTATTTAGCGATATTATTATATTAGTAAATAACATACAGATAAAAAGATATCTTGACGACCACAACATATATTTTTATGCTATTAATATAATTAGCTATAATAAATATGCGTAGCTCGCACGCTGCAAACGTTTCAACATAGATTGTGTTTCAAACGCGAGCGACCTGGTGCGGAGCATCCCGACTGATTGCGCGAGTGGAGCAGTGTGTGGACTGACAGGGCAACATCGCGGCAGCGTGAGATAAATGCATTAGTTCATTAGGTTAGATGTTCCTAAAAGTATAAAAATTAATAAAGTTGTTAAAAAATGTGATAATAATTATGAACTCAACCACTGAATAATTGTATAGTGTATATTTAAATATACTCCTAAAACCGAAAAACTCAACTTCTCAATTATATAACATTGTGTAACAAAAAAACTTTATCTCAATCCTAATTACCGACATCTGGTGAACGGAAAATTATTTGCCCTCATTTTTGATAATATTCCCCCTATTTTCAGCTGTAGTTAGACTTTAATGGGCTGTAATGAATGAACGAATGAATAATTTAATACACGAGTATTTTTTTAAATCCTCGAGGTATTGCTATTACGTCCAAACCTGTAAATTACTCTACACTATAATTTATAATTAATAAATCTGTAATTCTGTTATTCTGTCTTATGGAAGCATCAAGATAGTAGTAGATGGTTCATGCTCCGCTTGTAAGCCTATTAATGCTGGTGTTCCACAAGGCTGCAGCTATCAACAACGCTGTTTCTTCTGCATATCAATGATATGTTAAAAACTGGTAACATTCATTGCTATGCAGGCGACAGCACTGGTGATGCCTTATACACCGGCCGTGCCAATATTTATCGGGAAAACGTCGACACGACATGAAAACGAAAAAATAATTCGAGTCGTTGCTGAACAAAGTCTAGGATGGGGGGTGACTAAATCTAGTCCATTTCAATCCTCAGTTGACACAAGTTTGCGCGTTTACCGCTTAAAAGAACCCCTTTGTCAGTATCGGAATCCTCGGCGTCGACATATCGAGGGATGTGCAGTTTCGTGGTCATCTGGAAGGGAAGGCCAAATTGTCCTCTAAAAAGCTTGGCATTCTCAGCTGAGCTGGACAGTATTTTATGCCGGCACACCGCCTGCAACTTCACAAGGCGCAGTTTCAGTCACACATGGAATACTGTTCCCATCCGGAGATCCCTAGTGCCAATTCCTTCCATTTCAGCGCAGAGCGGCTCGAATCGTCGATGACCGAGTCCTCTCCGATAGTTTCGATACTTTGGCGTTTTTGCATTTTTCATCGCATTTACCACGGAGGGTCCTTGGAGGAATTGTTCGGATTAATTCCAGCCGCCAAATTTCACGAACACACATCGCGACAAAACCCACGATACCATTCTCACCATCTGGATAGTGGTCCACCACTGTACGTTTTATTAGGAGTTTTCTTCCTCGTACGACTCCTCTGTGGAATCTTTTACCACTGGTAATTTTTCCGGACTGATACGACTTATGGACCTTCAATAAAAGAGCTTACTTTTTTTTTAAAGGCCGGCAACGCACCTGCTATTGCCCTGGTGTTGCAGTTGTTCACGAGCGGCGGCAGTCACTTTCCATCAGTTGAGCCGCACGCTCGTTGCACCCTCTCCTAAAAAAAATATAAGCAAAACTTATGTATTAATAACATTTTTCTTCAACAGTTTTATTATGAAAATAGATTATACGAACGGAGTTCATTCCAAAATTTATTTGCCTAATATTTTTGGATTAAACGCTGATTATGTCTGATGTTTGCTGTTGCTGCTTGCAGGCGCAATGAGATTCTCTTGATGAGGGCCAGCGACGTACGAAAGTTATTGAAGACATGGATGTGGTATCTTTTTTTATAGTATCGGGTGAGGGTGGGTGTGGCCCATAGACATCTACATCTATCCTCGATTACGAATTAAAATGCAGATGCATTGTCACCCGTGAGGACTAAGAAAAGTGAAAAGTAAAAAGGATCTCCGGTTCTCTACACTCACCATACAAAACACAGCAGCATTTAGCTACTATTTTACGCTGGTATTCTTTGAGAGCGTGACCCTTCCACTTGTGCTTCCATGTCCTTAGGTATTTATATTCCTTGGGCATCGATATCACAGTATGCTATACGGAAAGCGAAGCAAAGTGAGGGTGTGGGCCTTCCACGGTCGACGCGCACGCGCACGTATGCACACACGCACGCACGCACTCACTCAGACACACACATACATACATATATATATATATATACACACACACACACACACACACACACACACACACACACACACACACACACACACACGCTCGCGCACGCGCACTCACACGCATACACGCACGCACACACCATATATGGTAAATAAATGATATATTATGATAACATTGACCATATTAACCAACATTGATCTCTTTAAAATAAAAATTCACGTACCAATCTCCTCTTGAACCAGTCTTATTAGGTTTTTTGTCACGTTTTCGAGCAAGGAGTAAAATGGATGATTATGAATTCTCCCGCTGCAACCAAGACGTGAGGGTAATATGGTCATCTTAAGCTTGTTCACCTTATAACACTAAAACAAAAACCAAAACTGGAAAGGGTACAGAAAAAAAACACAAAGTTATATTCTATAGCTAATTTATTAAGAATAAAATATCAAACAAGCTTTAACAATAATAAGGAACACCTCGAAAACTTTATGTCTTTGGGCATTAAAAATTAGATGTATTTCTTAAAATGAATAATAATAAAATAAATTTACAATAATGTCCACTGTTAAAATGACATTGTTAAAGCAGCGCCCTTTTGACCTTTTATTATTTGATTGACTGATGATGGTCTATCGTGTCACTGAATCACTTATGCAAATAAGTCTGTAGTTTTTGAGTTACAAGCAAGTGATCATATTACCCGGATAACCATATTAGCCTCACGTACGTCGCACAGTGTATTTATTTATTTAAAATGCTTGATTTGTTGACATAACGGTAAAAATGAACACTGGCTTACCGCATCCATTTTAATTGCGACGTTTTATTCCTTCTTCTAAGTCGAAACCATTCATTAACGCTGGAACGGTTAAATTCTCGTCAGAAGAAAATGTAATATTATAGTGTTAAAGAATTTCAAAATGATAATAATATGCATGTTGACATATGATAGACGTAATTGCTGTGTATCACTGCGTATCACTGTTTTATCCTTTATTTTTGATTTAGAGTATTTAAATTTTAATTATGATATTGATATAGTAAATTATGAAATTTTGAAATTTTGAACTTACATTTAATAACTTGACATTTTAGAATCGACTACCACCTATATTATTTGGTAATTTAAAAAAAAAACAGTTGCATGCCGTATCTCATGGCTAAATAGGTCTTTAAGCAACTTATTTTTATTGTAAAAAACCTATCACTTACCCTATTTACGGCAATTAAATAAATTTGAATTTGAATTTGAATAACGTTTCCTCCAAGCTAGGAATTTTTCCGCTAATGATGCAAACTTTAGATGGTGAGTTACGGGAACCAGAGATCCCTTTCACTGGTAACGAGACCTTTCCTCTAAATCCTCATGGTTGACAACGTTTTAAATATGATCATTAGCTGTCTTTACGACTTGCTGCTTCAATTCTTCTGTAAATTTAGCATGTACACAAATAATTGCTGACTAATTAATCAGCAGCAAAATACTCATTAATTTTGAGCTTCAGAACCACAAAAACACAACTTTAATTCCAGTAATTTTTTATGAAAAATTTGTTTTGAATTTTTTATATTATTTTTGCTTTATATTCCAGCAACTAATAAGCTACAAACTATCCTATCTTATCCGCTACGGCGGGGTTGTTTTAAAGTTTTTACTGCTATCTTAATGTAAAGATAGCAGTAAATCAATTTTTTCTAAACCGGTTGGAGCAACAAAATCGCGATTTTGGCAACTAACTAGCAACAATTAGCTACAAATTCCGGATACAATTTTAAGGTTTCTGCTGACTTTTCACTGCTATCTTTATAGAACTATAACAAAGACAGTATTTGCACACGCACACATACAACATATTGCCAACCTACTCTGATGGCGATTTGTATGTCTGACTTACCGCAATTGGGATTCGGTCTGGTATCACAAAAGCCTACTCTGCTCACGAAGCAACAAATTGTTATTATTTTAATTTCAAAGAGATAAAAAGCATGAAAACAAAGGCAAAACTATTAATCTTTACCGATTGCTTCGTTCTGAAAATTAGTTTAGAACAACACTTGAAGAAAAAATTTCAAAAATTTTCCAACATTTTTTCTATGATATTCTACCGTATTTTTTTTAAATTTCAGAATGAGGCCGTTAATCATTCATATTCCAAAGACACAAGATGTATAAATCGATTTCAATATAACAGCAGGCAGAAAAAACGAGTGTGAGGACAGCGCTACAAAGCAATATCATATTGTTTTCAACCCTCTGTTGACAAGGGTCACATAATTAATTAAAGCAATGTAATGAACGCAAAAACATGGTGAGTTACTGTCAAATTGATAATTATTATGGGCTATCAGGGGGAATATATTTTTAATTCGCCAGTATTTTCGGTCAGTTATGTGTTATTACTCGGATTTTATTGATCTTTATGTTTGTCCTGCTCAAGAGAACCCACGGGACGAAACCAGGCGCTGTATTCTCTATCGTTGCCATCACAAGAAATGTATATTTCATTTTAAGAGATTTATTTATACGAAATAATGGTGAGAAACAAACACGCAGTCCACCTGATGGTAAGTGGTAGATGTGGTCCATACTAATCTACATTTATCCTCTATTAAAGATTAAAATGCATATACGTTGTTACCCCTGAAGACTAAGGAATGCCTTGCTTCCAGTAAAAGGGGTCTCTGATTCTCTCCCATATGAAACACAGCAGCATAAAACTGCTATTTCCCGCCGATAATCTGTGGCAGCATTGTTTTCCCCTGTCGAGCACACCCATTCGTGGTATAACCATAATATAGCTGTAGCTGTATATTCTACAACTTAATAAAATTAACTTCATACATTTTAGAAAATAGAGACTCATTTTATCATTACATCTGAAGCCCAAAGCGTCGGCCATCATGAATATTTGCATTTGCTAAGCGCACAGACCCATTGTGATTTATTGGCTAATGATAAGGACTGTGACGCCGCTGTTGGGCGCTCGCTAAATTCATAATAATATAACTTGGAAATTGTATCGATTCCATCGAAGTGTTTGTTAGTTTTGTTGTAATGAATCCGCGTAAGGGGTCTATAATATATAATTTTAAAATATATAAAATATAAAAACTATAAATATTGCTTGCTTACTAACTTAAAAAAAGAAGGAGGTGGAGTGTACAGCCGAATTGAGAAATTCGACTGTACACTTGACTCGACAATCAGACTGAACACCGATTTTAATTATTCTTTTTTAATTGCATAGAATCATCTAGGGTAGTCCCATTTAAACTTAAACTGAATATTTCACTCTTAAAGCCTGATTCTCATATTCAAGAAACCATTCGTTCTCCGTAACGATCCGTTCTAATGCGTACGAGGTGCATGTACTCGTAAAAACAGTATAATTATGTTACAAACTAATAGGATGACATAAAATAAAAAAATTACGGTTATTAAAAAGGATAATACTTTTTGTTTTAGAAAAAATAAAATAGGAAAGTGTTTTAAATTATTAAAACCTAAAAAAATAAGAGTGAAAAAATTGATGAAGAAAATTCTAATGTAATACATACATAGACTGTTTTAGTTTTCATCTTGAGCTTGTGTTATTGCATACATACCTAAATTATAAAGAGATCAATAGTTTTACCTATCTACTATCGGCTTAGGTTGCTCAGGGCCTAAACGTAAAAAACTTAACGGAACCGTAATGTTAAATATATTAATGTCAATTATAGTTATAAAAGGAAAAGTCTAATTAAAGACTTACTACTACCGACTAAAGAAGAAACAATACGATTCTCATTAGCACCCTGCCGTTACGTTACATGGCGCCCCTGCCTCGTGGTGCGCTACGACAATGCAAGCGCCTACGCCTATAAATATATAGCAGGTAAAAAAGTAAAATTACGAAAGAAAAGTTAATTATTGGAACAATTCTTTATTCGGATTCATCGCATTTATAACGGAAGTGAGAAAAAAAAATCATAAACCCATCTAAGTCCTTACGGGATGTCTATAGGCCACAGCAACCACTTACCATCAGGTGGACTCTGTACTTGTCACCTTTATCATATAAAATAAAATAATAATAAAATAAAGGCCAGTTTATTACAAAAAGTGATACTTACAATTGTAATTCATATTTTTTTCGTTATTGTAACAACTTTAGGTTTAAATGCAACAAAGTGATACGTATTTTGAATTAAGTAAATTAAATTATCCATCAACTTTCTGTACATCTTAATAGGTCTTCCCTCCATCTAGTGGAGGTCGCCCAACACTTCACTTACCGGTATGAGGCTGCCACTTGAGAGCCTTTTTTCCCCATCGGATCGATGGATGCAGGTGGCTGATGATGTGTTTTGTGGTGTTCCTTGGAGGAGGCCTATTTTCAGTAGTGGACTTGTGAAGGGCTACAACAATGATGATGATGAAATAAAATTATAACATTGTAACTAACTGAATTTCTGTAACTAATGTTAAATCTTTCAATTTTAGTTTTTCATTTTTTGACGTTGACATTATATTGTGTGTGTGAAACTAGGTACGATCACACGAAATAATCGAAAAGGTTTACGCACCATTACGTACCACTTACGCACCTCGAAATTTAAAACAAAGGTTATTTTTTATAGAAAAAAGGTGTTAAAATAACACACAGTCCATCTACTGATATTGGGTGCTGTGGGCCATAGACAATCTATCTACATTAATCCTCGGTTAAAAATCAAAATGATATCTAAATTTTGATTCTTAATACACAGCGTATACGAAACAAAACGTGAGTCTGAGTTTTTTTACGTTGGTATTCTGTGAGAGCGTGGTGCTTCCCCGGTCGAGCAGAGCTATTCGTGCTGCAGCCATAATACAACTGCAGTATGGCGCTACCACGTGTGGATAGTGTCATAAATTGCTTGCATTACAGGGACAAAATTTGTATTTGATTCGTCTGTAGTTGTGTCGATAATGATTACGTTGATTTATTTTAATTCTTTAATCTGTATGTCTTAAATTAATTTTCGTTTTTATGATAAATTGAGTTGGTAAATTATGAGCTAAAAAAAGAGATTTAAACTTTATGCAGCTTATGTTTTGTGCAGATTATTTACTTGTATACTATTCGTACATATATACACGTCATGCTATATTATATGCCTAAATTGTGAGCCGCAATTCCTGACAAAAAATTATGTAAGGATTATTATATAGTTTTTAACCTACGTGGTAGAGGCACGCTGCAGACACATTATGGTTGTAGCACGAACAGTTCGACAGGGGGAGGGCCACAATCCCAAAGAATACCAGCAGAGAATGGTAGCTTAATATTGGCGCGTTTCATGTGGTGAGCGTAGAGAAACGGAGACCTTTTTCTCTCAACGACTCGCAACGAGGCATCTCACCTTAGTCCTCAAGGATAAAAACGCATTCTTCATTTTGATTCTTAATCGAGGATGGATGTACAGAGTACCTTACAGAGTTTAGAAAACCTAATAAACTATTAATTTAATTAGGTTTTTCGGATGCGATAAAACGCGAAAACAGCTTTGAACTATTCTTACTGAGTGATTTTTTATAGAATAAGGGTGACAATCGAGCACACAGCTCACCACCTCTTAGGACTAAGATGGAATACCTCCTTTCCAGTAAAAAAGGGTCTTCGTATCTCTACACTCACCATACGAAACACAGCAGCATTAAGTTGCTATTTAATATTTAGTGAAAATAATTATTGTTTAACCGGACTGGGCAGAAAGAAGAAGAAGATAAACCATTTGTTGACTACACTCCCACCTGGTTTGAAACGGTGATCATTTTTTTATTTTTAACATAACTGAAGTGACACATGAACTTACAGTCCACTTGACGGTACAACCACTGAATCCCGCGTCGAACCGGAAATAAATAAATCAGTTATTGAGTTTTTCGTCAAGAAATTTTTAATAGCTGCCCGGAGTCAGAAAGCTGGCGGTGTCTCGTCCCGGTACCGCGGAAAGCCCGTAAATCCGTTGGTCCTGCACCTGAGCAATCTCCGGTCGTGTAGGTCTACCATCCCATCGGAATATGAGAGTGAGAGAATAGAGAGCGCACCAAGTGACGACCTGGTAAGACATCTAGGAAGTCGATGGATGAAGGTGGCTCAGGACCGTGCTTTGTGGCATTCCTTGGGGGAGGCCTATGTTCAACAGTGGACTTGTGAGGGGCTGTGGAAAGTCTACTGATAAACATAGGCTTTCCCGTAGATTGCCTCACGGAAATAATATTTGCCATAGTTGTCACGCATGGCAGACAGGTTCGCAACCGCAGTGTTTTATTATTTCATTTGTTATCAGAAAGATATTGCTGCCCATTTCCTGTCTGTCCTCTCTTGCGACATCCACGGGACAATATGAGGCAGTGGATATTCCACGTATATATTATGTCGATTTGAATTAAATTAATAGCCAAATTTCCGTTCATTGAATCAACTGAGATCTATATTCTATCTGAGTTAACATTGGGACATAAAGGTGGATGCATTATTCATTTTGCATAACGACTATGTGAGGGAGAAATTAATAATTAAAATTAATAAATTCATATAACAAACCCTAATATTTTGTGCTTGAAAGGATGTTTCTTTAATGGTTATATAATTATGTAATTTAAAGACGTTGATTAAATAATTAAAATAATTTCCTCCAGAATGAATTTTGATCACGGCGTCCAGTGTCAACGGAGATTAGCCATCTGTGCGGGACTAGGTTAGTGCACGAGTGTTAGTGTTAGTGCACGAGTGTATGCACGAACGCTGGTGCACTCCCTATTCCCATGGAAATCCAACATGACCGGGAACTGGCGCAGGACCATAGACGTGTTTTCCGAGGCATGGAGATGTCGACAAACACGTAAAGTGTTTCTTATAATTTCTTGACCAAAAAACTCAATAACTGATTTTTGGCCCGACCCGGGATTCGAACACGTAATAACACTATAAACAGTCGCGCTTACAACCACTATGCCTACTAGGTAGTCACATGAGGTGATTATTTTTTATAGGATATGGTGACAAACGAGCACACAGTCCACCTGATGGTAAGTGGTTGCTGTGGCTCATAAACATCTACATCTATCCTCGATTACGAATCAAAATGCAGATGCGTTGTCACCCGTGAGGACTAAGATGGAATGCCTCGTTTCCAGTAAAAAGGGTCTCCGGTTCTCTATACTTATCGTACGAAATACAGCAGCATTAAGCTACTATTTTATTCTGGTATATTATGAGGCGTGTGCGAGCGGTCGAGCCGACCCATTCGTGCTACAACTATACTACTAATATAACTGCAAAATATGTTTCTCAACGTCACCTAATAGTGCCGATTTCCTCAAAGGGTAGGGCGGGGATATTTAGCATGATTGCTACGCTTGGCACGTGGATTGGCAACCATAGTTTCTTGTTTTTAGTTGAGCCGGTTAATGATATTTTCGACGTAAGTATTTATAAGAAAGTGGTGAGTAAATGGATTATCATACTATTTATTTTTTTAACTAGCGAGCCGCCTCGGATTTTCCTTAATAAGATCTATTATTTAGATTTGAGAAAATCTAGGACCATTTAATTTTATCAATTATGACATATATAAAGCTTAGATCTCTAGTGACAATGCTCACTATTTATTCATTAAATTAATTAATGTTAATTAATCACAATCGATTTAGTCATTTCGACAATCAGTCCGGACAAACGGACAGACACACAATAATTATTAAAAATTCTCATTCATGTCAAAACGACATACTAATAACCTCCTCAGCTTAATAAAAGGCAGTTATTTCGATATTACGGACAAAATCTCTATTTTCTACTTTCTCACACTTAGATACTTATACTTTCACTATATTATCACTAAGGCAGTAAATCGACAAAAACTTAGATTGAATCCTTATTTATAAAACTAAACTAAAGTGGCAACTTTAGATTACATTAATATACATACAATTAGGATACATTAGTGGTTATTTCAAATTATTTTTTTATAATAATAATAAAAAAATAACCACTAATGTATCCTAATAAAAAAATTAAATTTGAAAGAAGAGCTAATGCTATTGTTACGTTATACTAATAGCTACTGCTACGTTATGGTGGTAGCACAAATGCGTCAGCTCAACTGGAAAAGGACCATGCTCTCACAGAATACCAGTGTGAAATAGCAGCTTAATACTGCTGTATTTTGTACGAGACGTGTAGCGAAACGGAAACCTATTTTACTGGAAATCGACAGGTGGACTGCGTGTTTATTTGTCACCCTTAGGTATTCTAGAAGAGAAGGTTTTTTTTTTTTTTATAGAAGAGGTGGCAAACGAGCATGTGGCTCACCTGATGTTAAGTGACTACCGCCGCCCGTGATCAACCGCAACACCAGGGGAATTGCAGGTGCGTTGCCGGCCCTTTAGAAAGGAGTAAGCTCTTTTCTTGAAGGTCCCCAGGTCGTATCGGTCCGGAAAAATCACCGGTGGTAAATTATTCCACAGAGAGGTTGTACGCGGAAGAAAACTCCTTTTGAAACGTACAGTGGTGGACCGCCAAGCATCCAGATGGTGTGGATGGTATCGGGACGTTTGCCGCGTAGTGCGTTCACGAAATTTGGCGGCTGGGATTAATCCGAACAATTCCTCAGAGCACTCCCCGTGATAGATGCGATAAAATACGCAAAGAGATGCAACATCTCTTCGCAGCGCCAGTGAATCAAGCCCATGCATTGTCGCACATGCATTGTCAAACTCCAGGAGTAGGATGAAATGTCGCAGACTGTAATTAAATATACTGTTTGTCTCGCCATTCAAAACGGAACTGAGAGGTACGTACATCGGTCAGTACATCTACAGCTACACCGACGGCACAAATAGATAAGTAAATTATACCAGCTCATACGGACTACCAGGCAGAATAACCTATGTACTCAAAAAATGTTGTACAATATAATGGATACACTTTATGGTTGTATAAAATTTCAGTGAAGTGCTTTACTCCCTTTTTAAGTAATTTATAAAGAGTTTCGTAATATGTATTTCTATTAACGCTAAATATTATTACATTACATTTGGTCAACAATTCCAAACTATTCTATAAGTGAAAATGAATTTGGTTTGGGTTTGCATCATTTTCACCAATACTTGTGCTGATATGTCCAAATTATAGCACGGTTTCAATTACTAATAACACTTAGCAAACGGTTTTATAAAGGAATATATTTTGTATTTTTCGTATTTATTTGTATCCCTCGAAATTGTTAGTTTTTACAAAGACCCATGTACTGATGTTCTTCAATAATAAATATTTTCGGTTGTTTTGTACAATACTGCTCTGATACGGAAAAAGGCGGCTAAGTGCATTTTGTCGATTTTGAGCTTTCAGCACTACTAGACTAAGCGAAAAATTCTCTATCGACCAATACTGGAATTATATTTTTACGATTGATAGTTCCTGAGATACATTAAGCATTTTGGCGGTTAAGTGCAAAATTTTCTTTGCTGTCATACGCTAGAAATCGGTTACAATGCACCGTTACGCTATATCGTCGTTAAGAGATTTTAACGATTTATTTTCTTAGTTGAAAGGGGACAATCATTTTTGGGCCCACTAAAAATATTAACGTCCACTAATGGTATTACATCAAAAAAAAGACACCAAATTATAATAGTAAATGGCCTACAGATTTTTCGAAAATGTAAACGGAATCAAGAAATACGAAAAAAAATTAGTTGTTTTGATATTCGTGTTCTGATTAGTGTAATATGGGTAAAATGCGTGTACCTAATTAGTCATTTTGCAGCTTGTATAAAAAGAAAACTATTTTTTCACAAAGCTGACTTAAAAAAGATACCACTAAGAACTTTATGTTTAATTTCTAAAAATTTTAGCTAATATCACGTTATAACATAGTTCTAAATGACTGTGAACCAAAACGTTATTTTATCATTGACTTCCGGTAATTCCCAGCGGCCGGCGGCCGGTTCGGCGGGGCGGGGCGGCGGGGTATTACCTACGTCTTTAATCTTAACGGCATTGACGTTCGTTACGCTACTGTTTTTTTGTATTTATATGCGATTTTAAGAAAATGGAATCTGCTAGATCAGCATACAATGAAAATAGAAGTGTATGTTGCAATTGTGGAGTCAGGTTTCAACGCAGTGTGCGAAGACAATTACTGGCCGAGACAACTGCTGATGTGCGCCAACTTTTATCTGTGTGGATTTCTCATGAGGTAGGTATAATATTATCTCATGGAAAGCTAATCACTGCACTATACAATCTATCTACTTACATATTATCTAGATTTAAACTTTTATGAGAAATATATATTATTTTTGTTACTCTCGATTTTATTCCAACAATATTACTATACTGCGGAAACGAAAATTATATATTTTCTTTATTAATGTATTACTTAATATTTTTATTTTTGTTGAATAATATGGGATATGGTACGATTTTTTAGAAATAATACGAAAGAAAACGATCCACAGACTCCAGGCACACATAACGATCTATACATGATTAAGTACTTAATTATTTTAAGTTTTTAAAAGTAATAATAAATATCCCTTCATATTATTAATAAATTCATACCTTATATAGCTATAATTTTAATCTTTCGTTATATTAAATTGATAAATGATATATTATATTGATTGAATTATTTTATATTTTGACACAAGATGACACTGCATTCTTTCCTGCTATTTACCAACTTACAGGCATAGTTCTTTGCATTGACTCCATTGACTGGCATTGACTGTAAAAATATAATATGGCATAAACTTGTTTGTTTAAATTGATGTAAACTGTGTTCGTGTTAAAGTAAAAGTTTAAAAATGAAAATTCACGTAGTTTTACTGCTTACAAGTGGATTAGTATGTTAATGTCTAATTGATGCAAAAAATGTTTAACCTAAGGGTTATATCATGCACGTAAGTCAAATATTAAATACCTATATCACATTTATGTATATAATTTGCCAATGACATTCGAAAATGCAAACTGACGAGTAAAAGTCCATGTGAGTAATATAAAAGTTTATTTTTTCCTCCTAGAATTTTGTAAAATCTATAACTTATACTGAATTAACCTTTAACAAATGATAAACACAGGTCTTACTAATGTGTTAAATGTTAAAGTATTGAAGTTTTATGTTATTAGTGAAATCTAATTTAAATAATAGATAAAATAAAGTCACACAATATACACAAAAGAAGTTTTTGTGGCATGGTATGATGTATCACATGTTATGTGTGTCTAATTATCTTTTGTCAGTCAATCAGAAATCAAAGTCGAAAAAGTATAGGTATATATGTGTCAATATTTATTCTAAGGATAAAATATTATGTAAATAGAAAAGTAAGTTATTTTGTGCAATGAAAAATATTTCAATCCACTGTAATATTACCGTTACAGCCAATTAAACTCCACTGCCGAACATAGGCCTCCCCCATATATTACTAATATTACACAACTCCATAATACTCTAATATTATAAAGTTTATTTATCACTATATGATATACCTGAAATACTGTAAATATTGTAAAATCATAATATATTAATCGATATTTGTCTTTTGGATTTCCAATTTTTTTTAATTGAAAATGTATTGTATTTCAAATAATATAGGGTTCCACATCAAACATTCACTTTCATGCCAACTTCGCTTCCCTCCTCAAAATGTACATTTATCTGAACTTAATATTTATTTACTCTTTTATTTTTAATTCCTGATTTTTTCAGTTACACCCACTTGATGCAGTTTGTTGTAACTGCCTAAGAATATTGCAAGAAAGTGTTGCATCAGCTCACTCCATTAGAAGATTTGGGTACAGGAATATTTGTATTCCATGTGGATCTTCAATGTTAAGAGCACACCGTAGACGGATTGTGCCTATTAACTCTGAAGAAAGAGATATTATTTTGCAGTGGATACCATCACACCAGGTACTTACCTTATTTTAAAAGGCTGTAAATGGTCCCCTGCCTCAAATAGGCAGCCCAGAGGATTTGCCACAATCGCTTTGGTACACAGATTGATGTTTGTAAAATCAGACACCTTGCATACAATTTGGTCTGATATTTATGCTCATTCAACATGGCAGTTCACTAACAGGTTATCTTTAAATTTACAGTCTACCAAAAGTCTACTGCTGAACATAGATTGTCTTATGGGGGATATTTGCCATTAATAACCAATTTTTTTATTTTTAGTTATTAGATGAACGATACTTCTTCCTTATCTTACACCCATATTTGTATGCTTTTGTACTTATTATACAAGTAATATTTTTTACCTTAAAAGACATTAGTATAAATAAAACGGGTTGGGTTTACAATTCGGTCAGCCTCAATTTGAAGATTCTGTTACTGTGGGGGGCGTCAAGGGAGTTTATCTGAAGCACCTACACGCGAGTTTTGCTACCGGAGCAGCATCGAAGTATTTTTATTTATTTTTTGAAAATATTGGTAAACAACTAATTAATTAAATATTCTCACGTTTTTGACGTTTTATCTGTCAATGTCATATCGATATATAGTACTAAATCGATCTAGTGAATCGATATTTCACCCTAGAGAATCAAGATCAAATCTTTTCTGTTTTGTTAAGATTTACAAAATTATTTATAATTAGTTGAAAGTACCCCAACTCGTAAAGAATGACAGTTTTTCAATTTAATCATTCAATGTTATCTGAAACTTTAAAGAACTTGGGCTTAGTGAAATATTGTTAATAATTCTAAAATAATTACTTCTTGTCTGATATGTGATGTATTATTTATTTCTATTTAAATAAGTAGTGCCACAAAAATATTATGAGGGGAAACAATTGCATGCTAATATTTATAATTTTAAAAGACATTAAAACTATTTAGTGTTAGAAAGATTGAAATAAATAGAACAATAATAAATATTATTAATATTTAGAGTAGACACTGTAAAACTATAGTTCATTTTGTTAGTTGATAAAAAATAACTTTTTTCAGGTGGATCGTTTAGAACGAGTATGCAGTCCTTGCTGGCTGAGGGCTTCCAGAGCTGTATGGAGACAGAGACAACAAAATGAGAACAGGGATATTGAGCTACAATCCATGAATATAGAAGACATCGGTAACATCCCACAACCACCCCCTATACCTGCACCTGTAACCCCTGCCATTTCCAGAGCGGCATCAACAATTACTATGGCTAATTATAAGCGTGCTGCTTCTACTTCCCGTCACTGTATTTTTAAGTCATGTAATCATTCATCTAGATTTTTAATACCTAAACTACTTAAAGAGAGATTGCTGATAGATCACTCATTTTATGTGCCACTGTGCGCTCGTATTTGTGAATACCATTTAAATGAACCCCACAATGATTGGAATAATTTATTCACGAGTAGTAACTGTTCAGATTTTACTGCATCTCAGATAGACAACCTTTGTTCCTTACTTAAAAGTAGTGTTACTCAAAATTATAATATTTTAAATATCATTGAACATAATTCAATATTATGCAAATATTGGTTAGGATTTACCAAATACCAATTTGAACAGTTACTAGTTGAAATTCCATCTATCAGTGAAAGAGTTAAATCACCTAAAAGAAGTCTAGCTATGTTCTTAGTGAAACTTCGTACAGGTGATAGCAATGAACGCATAGCTTCTCTATTTAATGTAGCTTCATCGACTGTGTTCAATCACTTAAATATTGTAAGTCAGTGCTTTGAAGAGCAATTCATCCAACTGCATTTAGGGACAAATACCTTATGCATTCAACAAGTTGCTCAATATAACTTGACAATACCAAATGGCTTGTTTGGTAATCCAGATATGGATCCTGAATTTATGCCAGCCATAGTAATATGTGATGGTACATACATTTATGTGCAAAAAAGTAGTAATTACTTATACCAGAAGCAAACATATAGTTTACATAAGTATCGTAACTTAGTTAAGCCATTTTTAATAGTGTGCTGTAATGGTTATATCCTTGATGTTTTTGGACCATATCCTGCAACAGAATCAGATGCTTCTATAATTCTTAGACTGTTCAACGATAGTAGTCCACTGCGAACCTATTTTAGAGAAAACGATGTATTTATTCTTGATAGAGGTTTTAGGGATGCAATTCCATTCTTGCAGCAATGTGGTTATAAGGCTTACATGCCTGAATCTAAACAAGCTGGTGAAATACAATTATCAACCATTGCTGCCAACAAGTCCAGATGTGTAACTTTGTGCAGGTGGGTGATTGAAATTGTAAATGGGAGATTTAAACGGGACTTCAAATTATTTCGTCAGGAATATTTTAATACTGCATCTACTCATCTCATGCTATACTTTAAAATTGCAGCTGCATTAATAAATCGATTTCATACGTTGATTCGTAATAATTTTCATGCTGTAGAGATATTGGCAATTGCTCAAGCCAAACTAAACACTCCAAATAATTTAGCCTCCTACGTAGAAATGCACAATTTAAATAGAGTGAGAGTGCGATTTGCCAGCATTAATGGTAATCTTCCAGAGCTGGATAGTTTTCCTCAACTGACATTCCAGGATCTCATTCTGTTTAGTCTAGGAATTTATCAAATTAAACAAGCTCGTAGTTATTACGGGGAGCATGTCAGGGCTTCTGGAGAATATAAAATCGAGGTATACCTGCAATCTGTCCATGATTTTGGTCCAAATAGTTATCTATTGCGAGGTAGGATACAATCAAGGCACACTAGTAAAAAAACTTATTACACTTATATACTAGTTGACACCAACCCATCAATTGCTAACACTAGGGCTGCTCTTACTGGGTACTGTTGCAACTGTTTGGTAGGCAGACGCACTGTTGGCTGCTGTGCACATGTCATGTCTGTTGTCTGGTTTCTATCTTGGGCACGGCATCGAGATGAGGTTGAACCACCTGCATCTTTTTTAGATGATATATTACTTTCAAGTAATGATATTGAAAATGATGAATGATGATTATTAATCTTAATGCGTATTAATATTGTAATATAAATGATCATTTTTGCTATAGTTGCTTCACTTGTGGCAACCAAAGTTTTTTGTGGTATTCTATAGGAAGATGCTGCTCCCCATCTCCTAGTATTTTTATTTTATTCTGTCGACTTTAACGACACCATACGGGACGGAACGTGATGGCAATTCACGGAAGGCCTCTGTAATATTTTACATTATATCTTTAATTTAGGAGCCATATGTTCGGCAGTGGACTGTTGTAATGATGATGAATAATGATGACTAAAAATTGTAATTTTTGTTGCTTATTTGAACTATTTCTATTTTACTGTGTGCTTTATTATCTGTTATATATTATGTTATATGTGTAATTTATAAATAAACGCCGAGCAAAGTTGAATTTATTGCTTTGGCACCCTTTTTTATCTCTTTTAATTGACAATATCCTTCTGATTTCTAATAATATCGTAAACGGGCGAGACATTATATTTTAATGATGTATGGGATTTATACTTGCTAATAGATGAATACTTTAATGAACAAAGGGCCGGCACTGCACCTGTCTGCTGTGTTATTTTTAAAAGAGGACTCATAAAACACTGACGATTTTAACCATAATTAATGCAGTGATTATACATGATCTTTGGGACTTATTACATATCAATATCGTATCATAAATAGAAATGTTACCATCAAGTTATTTTGAAAAAATCTTTTAATATGATCTTTTGATATGAAAACACGAAAAATGTTTCTACCTATGTCCGTTAGAAACCATCCAAGCGATTTTGATGATATGTTTATGTGTGTTTGAACGGGTCTCTATATGATTCATATTCACATATGGACTCGGTAGGTGGCGCTGTTGTCGAAATCCAGAAATCACCTGTGCGAAGTCGGGGCGGATCGCTAATAATAAATACAATTAAACTATACCTGTGTGTTTGTTATCCTGGCACAAACAGTTCAAAACATCTTACTTCCTCACAATTTATCAGTGTGTAATAACAGATAAGCATGATATTACCTAGTCATTTTGGTATTTTAGAACCCAGTCATTTTAAGATGTATAATTAGGTATTTAATAATCAACCAAAGCATATTAAAAAAAGTCTTGACACCGGGCCTGTCTGTCTGTCTGCATAAATAGATCTGAATTATATGTCTGAATTATATAGACTATGTTGGAAATGATGATTTACCATCTATAAATACGGTTGCATTATAACTTGTTTTTTACACAGTCAGTTTAAAACATCTTTCTTACTATATAACGTGTGTTGGTAATATTGTAAATATAAATGGATATATTATACCTTAGTCATCTTGAATTTATTCATATTATTTTAACGGTAATTGGGAAGTACACTCACAATCAATATATGTAAAAAATTGTATCCATACCACATTTGTACACAGACAGGCACTATATTTTGCCGTAACTACTAAAAATATTGAAGTACCTGAAAATGCTGAATGTACCTACAACTTGGTTTTATATGAACTATTATTCAACAGTGCACTATTTTAACTTAAAATACCGGTAAAAACCACTATAAATAGCTTTTAGTTTATTTATAGGTTATTTTAAAATTCATATTTTAATTGTCAATTTCTCGATTTTCCGTCTAGATGTGGTAAAACTAATATTACTTTTGTAAACTATAAATTATAAGGAATAAATCGACATCCATTTCATTGCGTGACGCGAAAATTTGTGGTGGGCCCATTCTCCATACAAAAATTGATTGTCTCCTTTGAAACAAAAAGATGTTGTCGCCGTTGTTCAGACATTTCGTTCGCAAATAAAAACAAACATCTCGACAACACAACCATGAACACATCACTACGCCGCTATAGTGTCGCGCGATCTGCCCGCTAGTTTCGTGAACGGGTCTGCGTTGCCCGCCCCACTCCCGCGCCGCCGTCGCCGTCGCTCCGCTGCCCGCAAGATTCGAGGCAGAGGCCTAAGTGATGTATATAATTGTAATGATTATATTATATTTAATGAAGGTTATTAGTGGTAAACCAGAATGTACAGTCAAGGACACTGGGTATACATACATGAAGACACTGGATATACACACATGTGTGTATACCAAGTGCCACAAACTAGCCCGCAAAATATTTAAATTAATGTTTTAGTGTTGTTTTTATTCTGTTGTATTAACACTTTTATGGACCAAAAGTCTGAAAATCCAGAAAAAAGTCTTAAAAAAATAAAATTAAAATAAAATGAATTTACATTTTATTTTAATTTTATTTTTTTAAGAATTGATCGCTTTAGATAAAAACCGTGTGCCGCCGATGAATATGTCCCAGAATAACACCAAGTATGTCAAAGAGCATCGTTACATTGAATAAGCCGATAAAGATTTAAACTCCGGTGAAGCTTTGAATTCAGTAAACATGCCGCTGAATAGCTCCAAATTCAAAGAAGTCTATGTCTATCTATAAGTAAAATTGTGTAAAATTAGTTACTCCTTGCCATCTACAATACGTCTTCCAGTATTAGTAGAAGAGCGCCATTATTAATAATAAAGCGGGGAAGATTTTGACTCTGATGATTCTGTAAAAGAATGGACTATGTACCGTCAGTGGAGCTGTCGCAAAACAGTTCAGATTCCGAAGAAGACGACAATCAGTCGATATCATACTTCATGCCACCTACCAATTTCCATGATAAAAAAAATCAGTAAATAAATCAGATTCGTCAGATCGGATTTAGCACAGGATGAAGAATTATAATTGAAAACGTTTAGTAGAGCAGAAAATCACATTTCAAAATAAAAAACAGGTTCTTTAAGAATAAAAAATAATCCCTTATTTTCCTTATAATTGTTTGTGCTAAGCATGAATAAGGTTTTGATATTCTTTAAACTAAAGCACATTTTATTTTACACTTAGCAACTTTTCAAATTTACATAACAAAAATAGAGCTATGCTAACTAAAAAAGCGGTTCCGTGAAATTGATGTACATTTAACTACGTTTTGGTTTAGTTGGAATTCTATTTAATTTGATTATTTGCTGATAAACTATACTATAAGGCAGTCATATCACTTAACAGCAATAAAGTGTATTCTAAGTGTGTAATTTAAACAAAGCGTCAAAAATCAAAAGAAAGTTAATGTAGGTTAGCCGCATTTTTGCGTATGATTATTGTAAATGCAGTTAAGGTATACTTAACGGCCTTTTATAATGTAATTAATATTCAAATATAATGTTTCAATACATACGTTAACTACATTTTTAGAGTTTACAGAACAGTAGGCCAATAATTTCATTCAAAAATATTTATGAAAGATTCATAATTTTTTTTACATGGATTACAATAGTTGAAATATTTTTTCGGTGATATCTATCAAGAAAACCAATTTCGCGCTTTTTTTCAATTTCTCGAAGCATACTTTTGTGGCTTAGCCGCCTTCTTCCGTATCAGGGCAGAATAATATTTACGTAGTTCTTAGTGCCATCTTGTGGTTGATTGTGACTGGAGTTATACATTGACATTTCTTGTGTATCAACGCCACATCCTAATTTTTGAGTTTCTGGAACCCCTTCAGACACTGATATATATATTGTTGTTTGCGTATTTACTAGTGTCGCCATCTGTCGGTATAATGTCGTTGTCTGTTTTAGTCCAAGATCTCCACTACTCATGTTCAAATTGTTTTCTTATAGATTTTTTTTTTGTTTTTTCTTCGTTATTAGAGAATAATTGATTTTTTGTGGTGAACCTGTACAAATTTGTTTTAACTGCAGAATTTTCCGTCCATGTTCATTAATTTGCTGTTTAAGATTGCTGTTTTCCGAGTTTAAACTATCTATTTTAGCATGCGCTATTTGTAGTTCCTGCTGTAATTTTAATATATGCTCTTTGTAGCACTCACAGTCCTCGTTATATAACTGTGCGGTGTATAAATCTGGTAAGCTTCTTGCCAGATAATCTGAGTTGGTCGATATAAATGACATGTTTGGTGATTCATTTAATTTTTTGGTCTTTTGAGAACGAAAGGTAATATTTTGGTACTCCATTTTAGTCTTTATTATATTTCAAGTCTTTTTTTCTCTCTGTAAAGTAATGTTATTCAATGCCCTCTTTCGGCTAATCACAGTACCATATTAGTATTAAAATATCCATCAACTGTGCTAGTTTAGCAACACATCGATAGATGTCATGCAATATTTTGTTTATGAATGTTTTGACCGGGTTTTTAATTTTTGTTACGATTTATATTTACCACACACACTTTTCAAAAGATTATTTGATCTTTTTATGCACTGAAAAATTATTTTACTCACTATAAACTGCACTTTTAGAGTTAAAAACCTTTAATAATTCTTATTTCGAATTGATGTTCAAGTCACTTGAACACTTATTATTAGGTACTTAATTGTTGTTTTAGCTGTATTGAGCTATTATGTACTTTGTATTAGAGGCGACACTGCATTCAGCTACTCTGTTCCATTCAACTGCGGTGCTTACACCGCACTTTAATTATCACTTATCCGTCACTCGCTAGGCGCTTGTAGAGTTGTCACGTTTTGTGTTGATTTAAAAATAAATCTGTTAATAAAAATATGTCGTCGTGTGTACTTAGATATTGCAAAAATAATTCAAGAAATGTCAGTAAAAACCAAGAAATTACTTTTTATCGGTTAATAAGATACTTAATCAATAAAAAAGTATTATAGTTTAATAATACAACAAATTATTCCTAAGACGCCATCTCGTGTCATGGAATACAGGTTATGAAATTAATTTGTTCAGATGCGTCATTTCTGTGGGTACTTACGTATAGGACGAATGTATGAATAATACAATATACAGCTTTAATTTAAGCCTCAACGGTTATTTCTATTTAGCATAAATTTCAGAATTCATTTTAAAAGTAAGCTCCTTGCCACTGCTGCATAGCCGGATTTGTCCTTGTTAAGGGACTAAAAAGTGAGAAGAGAATCGTGGCATTCCAGTTCCTTATGATTCAGCAGGTTACGTTATGATTTATTATTTATATAACAAATACTAGTGTAAAATAGCAATTTAAGGCAGCTGTGTTCTGTATGGATGTAGAGAACCAGTGGCACTTTTTCTTGGCAAAGAGACATTCTATCTTAGTGCTCATGGGGTGACAACCCATCCACATTTTTATTTCTTAGTTGAGAATAGATTGAGATGTCTATGGGCCACAGCATTTACTGACCATCAGGTGAACTGTGTGCTTATTTGTCACCCTAGTTCTATAAAATAATAATTAAAAGCACATACCGGCGACGGGAAGTATCGTCAAAGTACACCTTTGTTACGTGTGGTTATTCTGAGAGATGATATTTGGCCAAATTGCCTGCCAAACGTAAGAATAACTTTATCGTTATCTTTACTATAATATCCATGATTTATGTCCAGATTTCCTTTATATTTGAGTATAAGGTAGATGTAGCGATTGTGGTTTAGCAATTTTGTGCCAAACACCCTGCTCTAACACTATAAAATTTTCAAAAGGAATGCCTAATATCTTAGCTACCACATATATACTACAAACTGCCTCGTTGGTCTAGTGGTTGTAGTAGTGCGACTGCTGATCATGAGATCCTGGGTTCGAATCCCGGTTGGGCCAAAAATCTATTATTGATTTTCCGTCAAGAAGTTCTCAGTAACTGCCCGAAGTCAGGAAGTTGGCGGTGTCTCACCCCCGTTCCTCGGAAAGCACGTAAAGCCGTTGGTCCTGCGCCTGATCTCTCTCCGGTTGTGTCGGTTTACCGTCCCATTGGATTATGAGAGTGAGGGAATAGAGAGTGCACCAGTACTTGTGCATACACTTGGGCACTATAATCCTGTCCTGCGCCGATGACTAAACTCCGTTGAGGCAGGCCGCCGTGGCCGAAATTCTGTCTGGAGGACATTATTTTTATTACTACAAACTTTTATAAATATGAAAGGAAGTAAAAGCACAAAGGAAAAGTAAAAGTACTTTTAGCATTTAATGATTTCTTATATTTACACAAGAATAATCGCTGAGAATAAATATGATACACGCAGCCAAATTGGCGTGATAACTGAAGTGGAGATAAGCAGGACATGTGGCCAGAATCAATGAGGAGCGGGCGCGCTGGTGCGCGACGTTGTAGAGGTGGCAGGAGAAACGTGGACCAGGCTAGCTGCTTATTAGCTTCAATTTTAATTATATGTTATGAGGTAAAGGTAACTATGGGAAAAACAAATTGACACTTACTTAAATATAAAATGCTTGTTTACTCTAACGTCATTTATGACAACGGGAAACAAACCAGAAGAGGGACAGAAGCGTGTTCCTAATTGACGGCTCCGTGGCGCAGTGGCTTAGCAGTGAGTTACATCGCTAAAAGCCGCGGATTCGAATCCCACACGGAGCAGGTAGTATGGCCTACAAATAATTATTCCGGATCTGGATGTATGTCCTTGTGAAACTTATATTTTAAAACTGCTCCCACGATACAGTAGAAAATCCTAATATGGGGGGGGGGGGGGGGTACCGTTTAAAAAAGACAAGAAATAAAAAAGACAAGAAATTGTAACGTGAAAATAAAAATAATAACTGCGATTGTCAACCCACTTGCCAAGCGTGGCAACTATGCACTTGTATCCCTAAACAAGTAAATCTATTCGGCTGTTATAAGTGAAAAATTAAATAATTGTAATAAAGTATATTTGAAAAAGGCATTCCAAAGGTATATGAAATTTGAAATTAATGCGAACTAACTTTGTCTTTCAAATCTTAGTCGACATTGCAAAGAAGGCTTATGTATTTTCCTGTAATAATAATAACAATATTAATGATATTTTGATTATTTTACGTACATTACTAATTGAATCTAGTGGGGGGTCACCCTACACTTCGCCTACCAGTACGTAGTACAGTACGAGGCTGCACTCTAGAACCTTTTTTCCCCAACGGTTGTCGATTTTTCGAGCAATATGGCTGGCCCATTTCCACTTCAGCTTACTAATCCGTTGGGCTATGTCTCACTCTGGTTGTACTGCAGATATCCTCATTTCTAAGTTTATCACGCAGAGAAACCCCGAGCATAGCCTTCTTCATAGCTCGCTGAGCGACTTTGAGCGTCCTCATACGACCAGCAGTGAAGGACCACGTCTCAGTTCCATAGGTCATCACTGACAGGAGTGACGACCAGGTAAGACATGCAGGAAGTGGATGGATGCAGGTGGCTCAGGACCGTGCTTTGTGACATACCTTGGGGGAGGCCTATGTTCAGCAGTACACTTGTGAAGGGCTGTAATGATGATGATGATGACTAATTGGATTACTTTATTAAAGGTAGTTAAAGATACAGCCTCTATATACGTACCACTGCTGGGCACAGGCCTCCTCTCATTTCCTAGAGTTGCCCCAATACATGTGCGCGAACCTCATATGTATTTGAATTTTTTTTTTGAATTTTTTATTCTGTGCTTCGTTTATATATAGGGTAAAGGTTGGCTTTATGGTGATAATAAGAAAAAAACTTAAAATTTTATTTCAAAATTAACATTTATTAGAAAACCTCTTTACTTATTACAATAATCAGACTTTTCTTTTCAATAATTATTAATCACAGCAACTTAAATTCTTAAACATTAATAGGAAAATCAGATCAAACAAATCTTTTTGGTGTTGGCAATATGGAAATACGGGGGGCAATTTGGTGATACCATATGTGGCAATATGGTTACAAGTCTATTCAGGTGCCCAATCACTGTCATCAGTGCCTGAAAAGTCTACTTTATCACAATTATCACACAGGAACTGTGGCGACTCTGTGCCAGTACATTCTTGGTGGTACCATTTGCCGCAGCTCATGCACTCTACCCATACAGCTCCGTTCCTAAGTGCCACATCTTGGGAGTAGTGAACACCGCAATAGTCACACATCGTACTTTTATTTGATTTTGGTGTTTTCTCTACCTTGACTCTTGGTAGTTTACGCTTTAGGTTGCTTTCAGTTGAAGGTCCAGGAGTTGGAGAAGCAGAGGGGACACGAATCGAGGTAACGGTCTCCTCACTGGTAACGGCGACTGTGGTTTCGTTTGATATGGCGACGATGTTTTCTTCAGGACTGTCCATGTTGTTCGTGCTTTGAGGTGTTAAATATCGGGCCTGTGGATTCCGCTTAGCTCGTCGGGTACTAGAAGAAGAAGACTGTGGTACCTCAGGAACGGAAAGTAAAGAGAAAACTGAAGGTGACGCAGTTTCACGATTGACAGCAGAAGCTTGGGCATTATCAGTGGAAGATTCAATATTCTGTGACTGTAGGTCACTTGGCTGCATCAATGATGGGGCAATACTTTCATCAGAAATGGCATTTCGATTAAATGGCGCAATGCCAGTTTTTCGAAAGCCGTTCATAATTATTGACGGCTGAAATGCATGCTCGTAGGCTGGTGTTAATAGGCGACAAAAGTCAAGCCTTGTTGGAGCACTCGTTGGATGTTGAAGCTTATAATCATTTAGCACTTTAGCCCATGCATTTTTCAGTGACTTGTAAACAGAAGCATCCAGAGGTTGCAGGAGATGGCTTGTGTGACTTGGAAAAGTGAATAGATGAATGCCATTTTTTGTAGCGAAATCTATAACATCTTGGCTGACATGGGTAGAGTGAGAATCCATGATTAAAAGTACCGGTCTAGCTGGTGGAATATGAGCTTCAAAATGGTGCATCCACTCCAGAAATAGTTCAGAGTTAATCCATCCGTTTTTGAATAATCTCACGATAGACCCTTCCGGAGCACCATTCGCTAGATCATTGACCATTCGGACACCTTTAAAAATGATAAAGGGGGTACAGACGCTCCGCTCGCACTACAGCACCCAAGCACCGTTTGTGTGATACCTTTCTCTGCAAAAGTTCTACTGTAAATTACCTTCTTTCCAGTTTGAGTGACAATTTTTGACGGTTTTACGACGAAAGTTACACCGGTTTCGTCGCAATTATAAATCCTTTCAGGCTTTTGCAGAATATCCAGCTCAATAACGACGTCCAGTAGCTTTTTATAAAAATCGTCAATGTTTTATCTGTTAGCAGTAACAGCTCGGCATGCTGCAAGCTTTTTCTGGCGTGCGCAATGAAAGCCCGTACCGTTCTTTAAACGACCACCACCAATAAGGCCCAGCTTTAGGTTTAGCGTCGTTAAACTGGTGATCTTTTCCTGCTTGGACTGCTAAAGCGTAACATTTAGCTTTGATGTCTGTGACGCTGAGACCAAATCCTAGTTCTTGCATTTTAATTATGTAGGAAACAAACTTACATTCAAGGTCGCTGTCTAATGTGAATGGTCTCCCAAGTTTAGGTAAGTCGAAACTTTCACCTCCATGAGTAGCTATGTGTCTTCTCAAAGTAGACCACGGTATGCCATATTCCTTCGACGCCTTGTACACTGACCAATTATCCTTTATAACTTTCATATAAGCCTCTTTGAAGCGTGAAGAGTCATAATTTCTGCGTTTCTCGCCCTTCATTTTCCTTTTATTTGCCTTTCCGGACTTGTTCCTGTAAGAAAAATCATCCAATACGTAAGACTATAACCCGGACTAATGAAACACAACCCGATATTTTTTTTTAACAGAAAGATACAATATTTCGAGCTTCATCTACCCTGAAAACCCCATTCAAATTAAGCTTGAAATAAAATAAAAATAAGCTATGTAATGTTTTTGGTAATTTGGTGATATTTACGTACCGATTATCCTCCATTTTTTCGCATATTTTGGCGCGAAACAAATAAACCGCGTCCGGTGAGGACAGCGACCAGCGGCCAAATGAAAGAGAGATGAACATACTCGCCTTCAGTTCATTGAATGAACGCTAAACTCGCGCTGGGCATTATAAAGACCGTTGAAAACAAAATTATCACCATATTGCTATATATCACCATTTAGCCAACCTTTACCCATATATATATATATATATATATATATATATATATATATATATATATATATATATATATATATAGAACCGGTGATGCTTTATACTGGTAACCAGGGACTACGAGGGCGGCACTGAAAATTTCGGGAATCAAGGAAGTGACACAACATTACTATTAAAAAATGTATTTATTGCTTTTCGAAGTATTCTCCGCGAAATTTGACACATTTTTCCATACGATGGAGCCAATCATTGAAGCAACCATTCCATTCGGAAGTTGGGGTCTCCAAAATGGCCGTTTTGTAGGCGTCCACAGCTTCTTCAGGTGATGAAAATCTCTGTCAACGCAATTTATTCTTTATTTTAGGGAAAGTATAGAAATCATTAGGGTTTAGGTCGGGGCTGTACGGCGGATGATCTAATAATTCTATGTTTTCTTGCTCTAAAAACTCTTTTTGTTCTGTGTGCGGTGTGAGAACTCGCATTGTCGTGTTGGAGGATGATGCGGCGGTTGCAGTTGTCTTTACGGAGTTCAGAAACGACCTGTGGCAAACAAATGCTAGCATACCATTCTGCATTAACCGTTCTTTGTCCCTTAAGTGGAATAGTCGTAACATGGCCGGTTTTGGAGACAAACGTGGCCACCATTTCTTTTGCAACACTCCGTGAACGAACAATTTTTGTTGGCTTTAACTCATTTTCGAACACCCAAACTCGTGACTGGTTTTTTGTTTCGGGTTCGTACGCGTATATCCAGGATTCGTCACCTGATACGATGTTGTGTACAGCATTTGAGGATCCTGCGTGGAATCTTTCGAGAGTTCTGATGCACCAAGTAACGCGAGCCGCTTTTTGCTCTTCACAGAGTGAATGCAGTATCCATCGGGAAAACAACTTTTTTACACCTAATTGTTCATGCAAGATTATTTGTATTTGACTCATGCCAATTTCTAAAGTTGCTTGAATTTCGCGGTATGTCACATGTCGATCTTCCTCAATCAGCTTACGCACAGCATCAACGTTTTCTTGGGTGACTGCAGTTTTTGGACGACCTTGACGGGGATCATCACTGAGCTTGACACGTCCACGTTGAAATTCAGCAAATCAGCAATAAATTGTTTTTTTGGATGGGGCTTCTTCACCCAATGCAGAAGTCATCCGGTCAACGCACTGTTTTTGTGTTAAACCACTTCGAAAGTCATAATAAATCATCGCTCTTGAATTTTCTTGAGTCAATTCCATTTTCTCAACGACTTAACAAATTTGACAAAACCTTGTGACAAGACCGATAATCTTTTTTTAAATAAATACTTAAAAAAGACTTGTTGCACTGTGTACATATAAGGGTCGCGTTCGCCGTGCCATCACTAGATTGGGGCACAGACTGCATTCACAACAGTTAAATACAATAACAAAAAAAGAATAACTTAAAACTAATTAAAAAACACAATAAAGTAACTTAAAAATTACACTGAAAATATAAAAAAGTCAAAGTCAAAATATGACGGCTGCTTATTATGGTAACAAGACGCATGCGTCGTTACGTAAGTGCGTCACAGGACGGTCCCGCAACTGGAAGCTGCAGTGTAAGAGATCTAGGGACGTATGGCGTCGCTAGAATAAACAATGGTGGCCTTAGCAACCGTGCCTTGAAGTTATCACACGCGGACTAGAACTTTTCAAATATGAAAAATATCCCGACAAAATCTTACATGGCTTTGCGATACGATAGCTCTTCATCAGTCAATCAAATATATATTTCAGAAATCCTTTGTAGCGAATTGTTTTGTTACATTTGGCATATGTCACAATCTTGAAATATTTTTATGTCTCGTAGTTAATTTCAGATATTATATAAACCACTATTATACTATTTAAATCTATGACAACAATAAACGTTTCATTTGTGCACTAAAATTTTACAATTAAAATGTATAGTTATTTTTATTAAAATACAAACACACTTCCGCATTTATAATATTAGTATGGATTTAGACAAAATAAACATAGTTGTCACCTATCACATTTATTTCAAATACCAAAAAAATAATATGGATATCAAATTATCCGCTATATAGGAAAATCCATTATCATATACTATCCTGTGGGTGTTGTTGTGGGAGGCGACACAAACCAGAAGATGAACAGGAGAGAGCTAAAAAATAAACACTGAGGTTGCCAAGCAATAAAAATATACCCATATATGAGGCAATCTGTGGGTGTGGGCTGTGTTCAGCAAAAGCCTTGTATAACTAATATATAAGGAAGTACTAAGCAGGAAATTATTGACGATTATGTTTACCTGGGACAAATAGTCCGACAAGGTAAGTTCAACTTACCTTGTCGATTCAACTCGACTGGGCAGCGTTCGGGAGATCATGACACATCTTCTTGTCAGGAATGTCTCAGAACTTCAAAACAAGATTGTACAACGAGCGCGTGTTGCTAGTGATGACCTATGGATCTGAGACATGTTTCTTTACTGCTGGCCGTATGAGGCAGCTCAAATCACTCAGCAAGCTATGGATAGGGCTATGCTTGGAGTTTCTCCGCGAGATGAACTTAGGAATGAGGATATCCGCAGTAAAAACAGAGTAACCGACGTAGCCCAACGGATTAGTAAGCTGGAGTGACAATGGCCCAGCCATATAGTTTGAAGAGCCGACAACCATTGGGGATGAAAGGTTCTCGAGTGGCAGCTTTGTACCAGCAGGCAAAGTGAAGAATGTCCCGCCACTAGACTGAGTGACAACCTGGTAAGACTACTGTATCGATAGATGCAGATAGCTCTGGACCGTGCTTTTTGGCATTCCTTGGTTAGGCCTATATTCAGTAGTGACTCTGTAATGAGGAAATTATGATGAATGTATGGATGCAGAATTAATGTTGCCAGAAACGTACGTATAATGACTTTTAATAAGTATTACGTAATAATATATAAATAAACAGTTTATTCTATTCTAACCCCATCATAACAAACTCAGCAGCATTATGCTTTTATTTTACGCTGGTGTTCTGTGAGAGCGTAGTCCTTCTCCGATCGACCCAACCCACACCAGCTTCAAATACAATATAACTGCATCATGGCTCTACTACATATAAAACATCTGGACTATGCTGAAATGACCTAGTGTTGTGGTTTGATTATAACAGAAATAATGTAAGTAACTCGGAACGTCAACATGCATAGTGCTACAAACACAAATCTGTTTGGAATAATGTTACGTAGTCCTCTTAGACAAAGCAAGTTGATATTATGTTAATGCAAATTTATGTATATGCGAAGTACAAAGATGTAGTATATTGTTCTTTGCATGTACGGCGTAGCGTACTGCAGAGGTAAAATACGATCATAAGAGGTGTCACAGAGATTTTTCTACTTTACTGTCCCGTCTACTGTCTACTGCTTAACATGGACATCTGTCATTGTATGGTCCTTAAGCGTCTCGTGGTGCCCGAGCCTCACAGCAGCTCTGACTTCCAGTTCGCGGATGCCGTCGATGAATGTCTGCACCAGGTTCCTTTCAATGAGCGCAGGTACAGACCGGTATGCTTTTCGCACCAGCTTCTCCACCTCTAGAGCCTACTGCTGCAGTTTTTCGTTGATGCGCTGCACGCGATCTTTAAACTGCACACGAAAGACGTGTTCCAGGTGAGCGTCGCCATATCTCGCCTCCAATGCCTCAAGGAGTTGCTCATAAGTCACTTCCTCACCAAGAGCTTCCAGAACTGTTAAGGCCTGGTCGCGCAGGCCTAGTGTGAGAGCAGTCATGGCCTGACTTTTATTCCAGCCGTTCGCCTTCATAACAGCCTCGAACTGGATTTTGTAGGCTGACCAGGAAGAAGTCCCGTCGAACGGTGGCACCTTGAACCCACGTAGCGAAGGTGTTGTAGCTACTACGGGAGCTGTAGTTCCATCTCCAAGTTTGAGTTCGTCCAGTGATTTCTTCATGTCAGCCATTACGTTGTTAACCCGATTGTTTACTTGGTCGATTCGGGTTTCAGCTTCCGACAGGCGGTTGTCATGTTGAGCAACCTTATCCTTCACCTCCCGTATCTTTTTTCCGAAGGTAGCGTGAAGGTCCTTCATGAGGAGTATCTGCTCTTCCAACCGACGGGCCTGTTCTTCTTGTCGGCGGGCCTGTTCATCCTGTCCGCCCTGCAGCTGCTCTTCCAACCGACGGACCTGTGCCTCCTGGCGGCGGACCTGGTCCTCCTGTCGGCGGGCCTGTTCCTCCTGTCGACGGGCCTGTTCATCCTGTCCGCCCCGCAGCTGCTCTTCCAACCGACGGACCTGTTCCTCCTGTCGGCGAGCCTGTTCCTGCAGCATCACCATCAGAGCACCTAAGTCGGGTGCTGCAGATGTAGGAGCTACTGACGGGCCTGCAGCTGGTGGCTGGCCCTCCGACGTTTGCGGCGTTGCACCACCAAATCTTCTTTGGTCCGTCTCCTGCTGGCGTTGACTTCGGGTACGGACACCCTCCGTTTCCTCCTTAGGTAAAATCGGCACGATTTAATATAGAGTCTTAAGTCGCACTCGACTGCTGACTCACAGAATGGCGATGTCGTCTATCGTGAAGTGCACCAACTGTAAAATGGTGATTAATGAGCTGTTGACATTTTTAATTAATGTGTTGGACTATATGGATGAAGAAAGCATTCATCACCTGGTCACGTCTTCGTTCAGTGTGGACCAGATTGTGACAGCAAAAACATTGCTGTTTGATTCGCTACCCAAGGTGAAGAAGATGCCACTGCGGCGTGGAGATGGTAAAAAACGAATGTCAAAAGACTTAGACGACATCATCTCTCGTCTAAAATCTGTGAACTCGGAACTTCTTCCCATATTTGTGGCAAAGGACCTACATGTAGTTCCGAGTGTTGGTTTTGACCACATTTATTGAACGCGTCTACTTAAGGACATTGCGAATTTACAAAGGCAAGTAAATCTATTACGAGAAAAGACTGTAACAATTGAGATGTTTGAGACAGTAAACAAGATGAAATAGAACACCAAAAACTCGTGGAGGCCCCTACTGCGGTTCCGAACGCCGTGAGTGAGAGATGTAGGAAAGAACATTCGGGAAGCGATAATGAGCGGAAGGGGAGCAAGACGGAGCATTGCTTGGAGCGCGTGAAGGCCACGCAGAGTACTACGGTTCCGTACACACCTGTTGATATCTGCGCGGACGGCGGTGACGTCAGCGAGCCGAGTCGTACCTCCGACAATTAAACAGCTGTTTCTTTGTATGCGGCGGCGGTAGCATGTAAATCGAGTGATATGGGGAAAAGTAGAATAAAAGACTGTACAACGGTATTAGAGGATACTAACGAGTGGCAAATTGTCAGATCTAAAACCGCTAAAAGGTATAAACTCATTGGTCAGAAAGGCAAAGCGTCCATGGCCTCTGATGTGAAGTTTAAAGCTGCGGATGTCAAAATACCGTTGTTTATATCTAACGTTAGTAAAGAAGCGTGTGAACAAGATATTATTAGTTACCTTAAAGACAAAACTAATGAAATTGTGACACTAAAAATGATAAAAATGAATTCTACAAGAAAATATAATACGTATAAATTATTTGTTTCGAAAAATAAATTAAGTTTATTTTTAGATGATGAATTCTGGCCAGATGGCATAACCTTTAGGAGGTTTGTGCATTTTAAGTACAAATCTGTACGTGAGGAGATTAGTGATAAAGTTCATAAATAAATTTTTAATATGTATTCTGAAAATAAAACAAACTACTGCAGATTGTATACTTAGCTATAACTGTAAGAACTTTAAGACATCGATTAACGATGTTCGGAATTTATATAGAAAGGGTAGTATAGTGTGTCTACAGGAGACTTGGCTTCTTAGTCATGATATTCCGTTATTAGGGACTGTTTCTGACGAGTTTGAGTACACCGGTAAGTCTGCTGTGGACACTTTCTCTGGTATTCTGAGGGGGAGACCATACGGTGGAGTAGCTATTCTCTGGAAGAAGGGCTTGTTCGACTGTGTTCGGTTATAGAATGTTCTAGTCAGCAGCTAGCTGCCATCAAGGGTGTAGTAGGGGATAGATCCATCTTGGTATTTTCTGTTTATATGCCGACTAAGTCGGATAAAAACTTACCTATTTTTACAGAAATACTAAGTGAAATAAGTGCAATTGAAGCTAGTAACAACGTCGAGAATATGTATATATTAGGAGATTATAATGCACATCCCGAAGAACTTTTCTACACCGAATTAAGTCGTTTCTGTACGGATCAGTCTTGGGTATGTGCAGATGTACAAATGCTGGGGTCAAATACGTATACCTTTCTAGACCAATGTCATGG
Source organism: Parnassius apollo (assembly GCA_907164705.1). NCBI lineage: Eukaryota > Metazoa > Arthropoda > Insecta > Lepidoptera > Papilionidae > Parnassius > Parnassius apollo. Next base: position 33,962 of record CAJQZP010001080.1, read on the forward strand.
TGGCACGAGGTGGCTAGACCATTGTGTGGTCTCCTTATCAGCCTGGCATACTTTCACTGATATAGGTATAGTTGAAGATGTATGTGGATCGGATCATCTGCCTATCTACTTAGAGTGTAGTTTAGAGAATGTTAGGCCTAAACGGGTGATGCGTGACATGCAACGCAGTGCGTTTACATGGGGAGAAAGAAGTGAGTCTCAGATAAGAAAGTACCAAGAGTTATGTCATAAAGAGCTACGAGACATTGATTTTCCTCCCGAATTTGCTAGTTGCAGTCACGGGTCATGCGATAACGCCTGTCATAAAAGTTTGGTCGACAATTTCTATGAGCAAATTGTAAGAACACTAAAAATGGCGGCTATTAAAACAAATTACGTAAATATTGATAAGCCTTGTAGAAAAAAGATCCTATATGGGTGGAATAACAATGTGAGGGATGCTCATCGGGAGGCCAGGCTTAAATTTCAAATGTGGGTTTTATATAATAGACCCGCTGTAGGCGAAATATATGAGCAGATGCGCGAGTCACGCAAGGTTTTTAAAAGTAGACTCAAATGGTGCATAAATAACCAAGAGCAAATCAAAATGGATAAAATAGCGAAACTGTGAGCGGATAAAAATTTTGGGAAATTTTGGAAGTCCACTAGTAAACTGGAGATTAAGCCTGGCCTGCCGGCCAGTGTAGATGGGATTAGTGATCCGGAGGGAATTGCAAACCTGTTTATGGAACATTTTAGGGTACGATCGCCGCTGGGCTCCTCCACGGGGATGCCTGGTCCTGAGCCTGGCGTGCGGGTGGATGAGCCTATGCTATTGTTTACGGCTAGTCAAGTCAGAGATGTAATCAAGCGGATGAGCAGGGGCAAATCTCCCGGACATGACGGGCACAGTATCGAGCACCTAAAACATGCGGGTGTACACCTGCCAAGGGTCCTTTCTCTATTGTTCAAGATTTGCATTGGACATTCATATCTACCACCGGATCTAATGAAAACCATTGTGGTGCCCATTGTCAAAAACAGGGTAGGTGATATCTCGGACAAGGGCAACTACCGCCCTATTTCTCTTGCTACCATGGTGGCCAAAGTATTGGACAGTCTGCTTGATTCATGCTTGCAAAAGTATCTGAAGTTGAATGACGCGCAGTTCGGGTTTAGGCCCGGACTATCCACTGAAAGCACAATACTAAGCCTAAAGCACACTGTCCAATATTATACATGCCGGAGGGCGCCGGTGTACGCCTGCTTTCTAGATCTCTCCAAAGCATTTGATCTGGTTTCGTATGATGTGCTTTGGAGGAAGATGGAGGACAGGGGTGTTCCGGTGGAGGTGCTAAATCTCTTTCAGTATTGGTACACAAAGCAAGTAAATTGCGTTAAATGGGCTGACCAATTGTCCAAGTCGTACAGGTTGGAGTGCGGAGTAAGGCAAGGTGGGCTGTCATCTCCAAAGCTGTTCAACCTGTACGTAAATGACCTCATAGTGGAGCTCAGCAGCATGCGAGTCGGATGCAAAGTGAGTGGTGTTAATGTAAACAATATTAGTTACGTGGATGACATGGTGCTGCTGGGCCCCACTACGAGTGCTATCAGAGAAATGTTGAACGTATGTGAGAGCTATGCTAAGTCGCACAGGCTGGCCTACAATGCCAGAAAAACCAAATTTATGGTCTTTAAGGCCGCCGGTAAGTGTCCCGAATTTACAACTCCAATTTTCCTCGGTGTAGTGGAGCTGAACAGAGTTTTCCAATTTAAGTACCTGGGCCACGTACTTACCGACGACCTTAGAGACGATTTAGACATAGAACGGGAGCGTAGGGCTTTGGCGGTCCGTGGTAACATGCTGGTACGTAGATTAGCTCGTTGTACGGATGAAGTCAAGATTACGCTTTTTAAAGCATTTTGTCAAAACAAGCAGTTCACAAGCAGTATGTGGATCAGCTTACACCAAAGGATCGTTAAACACCCTTCGCGTCCAGTATAATAATATCTTCAGGATGATGTTGAAGCTTCCTCGTTTTTGTAGTGCATCTGAAATGTTTGCGCAGGCGAGAACGGATGGTTTTCAGGCACTCATGCGCAAGAAAGTGGCGTCATTAATAAGCCGCGTACGGGAAAGCGGCAACAGCATCCTGAAGATGGTAGCAGATGATCCACATGCACCTATATTAAGGAGCTATGTGCGGACAATGTCCGGATTTGTTATATATAGTACTACTAACCCCCTTACTATTAGAATTAATTATGATTTGATTTGATTAATCCCACTTCTGACGCCAATTGTTACGAGCTTGAGGTTCGTTACAATAAAAAATACGTGTGGCACTCGGTGACTGCCGCGGTAAAGCTATTGCATAGCATTTTTTATCAACTTATGCAATTATAATTATTTATTTATTTTATTTATGCAGTTAAGTCTTTGATATTAAATCAAGTTACACTTTTTGAGCGTGGTGACCGATAAGAAAACAATTTTTTTTCTCTTATTGAATAAATGAGAAGTTAATATTGTTTAAAATATTTTTAATATCTTACAATACATGTAGGTTATTTAGGAATTTTTATCATTGAGTTAGCAGCTAGTACACGCATACGTTTAGTCGCACACACACAAACACCGTGCCGAACTCTGCCGAGTGCCGAAGTCTGCCGAACTGAAACGACGTTAGACGATGCACCTCCACACTTCCGTGCCCGTCGGAGTGGGGAGCGTGAGGTCTTTTTCGTTACGGAATTTCTGGATTCGGTCCCCGCGCTCAAGGCCCGCGATAGAAGCTATGCAATAGCTTAAAAACTGCCGATTGAATTACCAAAATTAACTCTTTAATTCACTTTACACTAATTAAAACTTAGAACACTAATAATTAACCACACTGATTCACTTTATTTCGCTCCGAAGCTTCGCTTGTCTCGCCAAATTCAATACTGCCTCGATCGCAACTTGCAGCGCCTTTAAATACACTTTATCACCGAAACATTCAGAATATTCAAGTAAATACGCGCGTCAATCGACAAGGCGTCGAAAGTTCGAGTGTCGGGCTAGAAGCTTAGTTCTTCGTTTCGATACTAGATGGCGCTGTCGGTTGAAAGATTAGTGATGTCATTTTCTGGAAAGCTCCCTTCGCTCTCGTCCCCGACACTAGATGGCGCTAGTGCCGGGTACATGACGTCAACTTAGGCGCGCAACAGTATTTTTAAAATTATAATTAAATTATTTCTTTTTGTTTATTTAAGCTAAAGTGACAAACGAACCTGCAGTCCACCTGATGGTAAGTGGCTTCTGCAATCCGTGAACACTTGCAACCAACTTCAAACAACGAACACTATAGATGCTTCGTCACCTCTGAGGACTAAAATGAATTTAAAAACTATACCCTTTTTTTCAAACTTTACGCTTGGTGGGAGTTTGATTCGTATGCAAAATGGGGAAACTAGAACTTCGTGCGGTTATTTAAATATTAATTTTTCTACGAAAAGTGTTCTTAAAGAACTGCAGTCTACTTTGGCAGACAATGCTCCGTCTTGTTTTACAGTGACATAATGGTGCGCTCACAAAACTCTATCTGGTTGGCCAACAACGGAAAATTGTTAAGGTAGGTAGATCGACGTATGACCATCCGTTATATAGCTGAGATTCTAGAGCTTTCGCTTGGGACAGTTCAGTTTATTCTAACTCATACCTTAAAATTAAAAAGGTGGCCGTGCGCTGGATTCCTTGTATGTAACAGACGCCCAAAAGAAAACACGAATTAATACTTCAAAGCTAAATATAGCAATAATTGAACAGGAGCCAGATTCTTTTTGCGCTCGTTTCGTAACCGTAGATGAAACGTAGATACACAACTCTGGCCCAGAGGCGAAAAACTATTGGGATGCGGAAGTTACATAAAGATCGACTATCTAAGTAAATGAAGGGACAACAACCGGAGATTATTACGCGTCATTAATCAAAAAACTATGCGAAGAATTGAAGAATAAACATCCAGGAAAATAACATGCTGGAGTGCTTTCACATCATGAAAATATTTTATTTATATTACGCAATATTTTATTTCTATTATTATTTACGCACGCACGCACGCTACGTGACAGAATTTAATCCCACTTATTGCGATAAAATCAGAAGCAGGTATTAATGTAGCGACAAATCTCGATTCGTAGGTATAGTTTTCAACACCTGTAAATAACAAATAATCTATTCTCAGGATGTTAATAAACTTCGAGTTAAATTATATGGACATAGTTAACCCATCTATAAGCATACTGAATTTAATTAATAGCTTCAACAATTAATAGAGTTCTAGTAAGGAATGTGTCACTGAGAGATTTGTTGTTAGTACTAGGACTTTAATAACTACTATTCTTTACATACTATTCCTATTACTAAATAATATTGATGTTTCGGCTACACACTCACACCTACAATAATATAATTTTTTTTATTGACGAGTATAATGAATATTAGTAATTTTTTGATAAAATATTTTATTTTTATTAGTATTTTCATAATCATAATCATAATTTATTTGCAGAAAACATGGTTCATTACAGGTTGATAAATTATTTAAGTCCAGCATGTTTTGTCATAATGTTGACATACAAATATCTATCTAATACATAAATTACATTTTCACAACTAATATAATAAATAACATATTTTCAAATTCATCGGCATTGACGCGAGCAGCTTCATCCCCCAAGTACACCGCTCGATAGTTACTCTCACCAACCTACATGCCCTCTTTTTGAGTATGAGTGTGTCGTAAGACGCGACAAAGGGCAATATAACGAGATGCACCACAGGTTCTTCCTACTAACAGATATAATAAAAATCTGTGGCTGCAATTTATCACTATAATCTCTTGCTTAACTAGCGTAGCAACTAAGGCACACATACAAGTACCGCCAGACTTTTTTATTGCTTTCAAAATATAGCGGTATAACCATCTTATTTATGGCAGATGTAGAATACTCAGATCAGTGACCATTAGCGCTGCTAAAGGTTAAAGGTGCTAGAAGTGTCTTGCACTGCAGTCGTCCATCTGCCTACCAAGCACGACTATTAAGGATAATCCTCACTTCAACTGGGGAGGCCTTACGTATGTCTAGCTATCTATGGACTTTTCTGACTGAAAATGGAAAAAAATTACATGATACATCTAGTGAGTTACTAATTCCATGTTGTTCTAAATACGACGTCAGCTAATTTAGGTTGTCAGCTTGTCAGTAAAGATATTAAATACATAACAAATTTAAATTGCAAAGCGTTCTTTTGATTATTAGATTGTGGTTTTATTTGCACTGTTCAATTTGCGTCTTGCCCGGGCTTCCGCCAACAACCTTGCAGTAATAACAAACGCACTGGACTTTATTGGTTCAATTGATTTCATTCTGCTAATTTTAAGCTCACAAATAAACCTCATGGCTGCCCTGGAGACGAAGGATAATAATTCTCGACATTTCGGTTGCTTTATATCACCTATAGTGAAAGGGGGGCTAGTGGTGCTTAGCATCCCGATGTCATAGTTAGCCCGCGACTGCTTTAGATTTCTGAATATTAATTTTTGGTCTTATCTACGCAGAACTAGTTTCTAGGATCTTGAAATCCTGTAGTGGAATGCTTTTACTTATAGAATTAGGGTGACAACGAGCACACGGTCCATCTGATGGTAAGTGGTTGATGTAGCCCATAGACTATATTTATCCTCGATTAAGAGTTAAAACGCAGATACAATGTCACCCCTGAGGACTACGATAGAATGTCTCGTTTCCAGTAAAAAAGGGTCTCCGGATCTCTACGCTTGCATTGCATTCAGCATATTCTTTTGATAGGATTTGTGGTTTACCAAATCTGTTGTAACGGCGAAGATGATCTTAAACATGTTCGTAGACAGCAGATATCCCCTTAATGTCCCTTGTCAAGCACCCGAAATGTCGGGAATTAAAAAGCTAAAATCAAACGCAATATAATCGGTAAAACTAGTTTCATTGGATGTGTAGTATTCGCGTCCATGCGTATAACAAATCATTAGGATTATAATAATAAACTGAAGTCAATAATGACATACCAGCGTGAAATAGCAGTTCAATGCTGCTGTGTTTCGTATGATGAATGTAGGGAACCGGATACCCTTTTTACTGGAAATGAGGCATTCCATCTTAGTTCTCAAGGCTGGCAACGCATCTGAAATTTAATTCTCAATCGAGGATAAGTGTGGATGTCTATGGGCCACAGCATCCACTTACCATCAGGTGGACTGTGTGCTCGTTGGTTACCCTGATTCTATAAAAAAGATTAGCTAATGATAAGAAGCACCTAATAAATAATCAAAATAAAATCACAAGCATTGGCGGTTGTAATTATAAATAATCGTGTAGTGGCGGCGTAAAGTTATTCAGTACCGTGAATGATCCCGTAAATGTTATACGAGGAGACAGAGGGCAACTGAAACAAGTGGTGAAGAGCGGCATCTTGCTGATAACAGCTCAGTAATTGTTGTATAACAAATGTTATACGAGGCGACAGAGGGAAACTGAAACAAGTGGTGAAGAGCGGCATCTTGCTGATAACAGCTCAGTAATTGTTGTATAACAAATGTTATACGAGGAGACAGAGGGCAACTGAAACAAGTGGTGAAGAGCGGCATCTTGCTGATAACAGCTCAGTAATTGTTGTATAACAAATGTTATACGAGGAGACAGAGGGAAACTGAAACAAGTGGTGAAGAGCGGCATCTTGCTGATAACAGCTCAGTAATTGTTGTATAACAAATGTTATACGAGGCGACAGAGGGAAACTGAAACAAGTGGTGAAGAGCGGCATCTTGCTGATAACAGCTCAGTAATTGTTGTATAACAAATGTTATACGAGGAGACAGAGGGCAACTGAAACAAGTGGTGAAGAGCGGCATCTTGCTGATAACAGCTCAGTAATTGTTGTATAACAAATGTTATACGAGGAGACAGAGGGCAACTGAAACAACTGGTGGAGAGTGGCATCTTGCTGATAACAGCTCAGTAATTGTTGTATAACAAATGTTATACGAGGAGACAGAGGGAAACTGAAACAACTGGTGGAGAGTGGCATCTTGCTGATAACAGCTCAGTAATTGTTGTATAACAAATGTTATACGAGGAGACAGAGGGACACTGAAACAACTGGTGGAGAGTGGCATCTTGCTGATAACAGCTCAGTAATTGTTGTATAACAAATGTTATACGAGGAGACAGAGGGCAACTGAAACAACTGGTGGAGAGTGGCATCTTGCTGATAACAGCTCAGTAATTGTTGTATAACAAATGTTGTACGAGGAGACAGAGGGCAACTGAAACAAGTGGTGAAGAGCGGCATCTTGCTGATAACAGAGTAATTGTTGTATAACAAATGTTATACGAGGAGACAGAGGGCAACTGAAACAACTGGTGGAGAGTGGCATCTTGCTGATAACAGCTCAGTAATTGTTGTATAACAAATGTTATACGAGGAGACAGAGGGCAACTGAAACAACTGGTGGAGAGTGGCATCTTGCTGATAACAGCTCAGTAATTGTTGTATAACAAATGTTGTACGAGGAGACAGAGGGCAACTGAAACAAGTGGTGAAGAGCGGCATCTTGCTGATAACAGCTCAGTAATTGTTGTATAACAAATGTTATAAGAGGAGACAGAGGGAAACTGAAACAACTGGTGGATAGTGGCATCTTGCTGATAACAGCTCAGTAATTGTTGTATAACAAATGTTATACGAGGAGACAGAGGGAAACTGAAACAAGTGGTGAAGAGCGGCATCTTGCTGATAACAGCTCAGTAATTGTTGTATAACAAATGTTATACGAGGAGACAGAGGGCAACTGAAACAAGTGGTGAAGAGCGGCATCTTGCTGATAACAGCTCAGTAATTGTTGTATAACAAATGTTATACGAGGAGACAGAGGGAAACTGAAACAACTGGTGGAGAGTGGCATCTTGCTGATAACAGCTCAGTAATTGTTGTATAACAAATGTTATACGAGGAGACAGAGGGAAACTGAAACAACTGGTGGAGAGTGGCATCTTGCTGATAACAGCTCAGTAATTGTTGTATAACAAATGTTATACGAGGAGACAGAGGGAAACTGAAACAACTGGTGGAGAGTGGCATCTTGCTGATAACAGCTCAGTAATTGTTGTATAACAAATGTTATACGAGGAGACAGAGGGACACTGAAACAACTGGTGGAGAGTGGCATCTTGCTGATAACAGCTCAGTAATTGTTGTATAACAAATGTTATGCGAGGAGACAGAGGGAAACTGAAACAACTGGTGGAGAGTGGCATCTTGCTGATAACAGCTCAGTAATTGTTGTATAACAAATGTTATACGAGGAGACAGAGGGAAACTGAAACAAGTGGTGAAGAGCGGCATCTTGCTGATAACAGCTCAGTAATTGTTGTATAACAAATGTTATACGAGGAGACAGAGGGAAACTGAAACAAGTGGTGAAGAGCGGCATCTTGCTGATAACAGCTCAGTAATTGTTGTATAACAAATGTTATACGAGGAGACAGAGGGAAACTGAAACAAGTGGTGAAGAGCGGCATCTTGCTGATAACAGCTCAGTAATTGTTGTACAACAAATGTTATACGAGGAGACAGAGGGAAACTGAAACAAGTGGTGAAGAGCGGCATCTTGCTGATAACAGCTCAGTAATTGTTGTATAACAAATGTTATACGAGGAGACAGAGGGAAACTGAAACAAGTGGTGAAGAGCGGCATCTTGCTGATAACAGCTCAGTAATTGTTGTATAACAAATGTTATACGAGGAGACAGAGGGAAACTGAAACAAGTGGTGAAGAGCGGCATCTTGCTGATAACAGCTCAGTAATTGTTGTATAACAAATGTTATACGAGGAGACAGAGGGAAACTGAAACAAGTGGTGAAGAGCGGCATCTTGCTGATAACAGCTCAGTAATTGTTGTATAACAAATGTTATACGAGGAGACAGAGGGAAACTGAAACAAGTGGTGAAGAGCGGCATCTTGCTGATAACAGCTCAGTAATTGTTGTATAACAAATGTTATACGAGGAGACAGAGGGAAACTGAAACAAGTGGTGAAGAGCGGCATCTTGCTGATAACAGCTCAGTAATTGTTGTATAACAAATGTTATACGAGGAGACAGAGGGAAACTAAAACAAGTGGTGAAGAGCGGCATCTTGCTGATAACAGCTCAGTAATTGTTGTATAACAAATGTTATACGAGGAGACAGAGGGAAACTGAAACAAGTGGTGAAGAGCGGCATCTTGCTGATAACAGCTCAGTAATTGTTGTATAACAAATGTTATACGAGGAGACAGAGGGAAACTGAAACAAGTGGTGAAGAGCGGCATCTTGCTGATAACAGCTCAGTAATTGTTGTATAACAAATGTTATACGAGGAGACAGAGGGAAACTGAAACAAGTGGTGAAGAGCGGCATCTTGCTGATAACAGCTCAGTAATTGTTGTATAACAAATGTTATACGAGGAGACAGAGGGAAACTGAAACAAGTGGTGAAGAGCGGCATCTTGCTGATAACAGCTCAGTAATTGTTGTATAACAAATGTTATACGAGGAGACAGAGGGAAACTGAAACAAGTGGTGAAGAGCGGCATCTTGCTGATAACAGCTCAGTAATTGTTGTATAACAAATGTTATACGAGGAGACAGAGGGAAACTGAAACAAGTGGTGAAGAGCGGCATCTTGCTGATAACAGCTCAGTAATTGTTGTATAATAAATTACTTCAGTTGCCAACCCGCCTGCCAAGCGTATCAAGTATGGCGTACATCCATCTTATGGGGCAATCTACGAGAGAGGACGCTGTTTATGGAATTTCCAGGGACTGTAATGAATGAATGGATTTTTAGTGTAGTTCTGCAGTTTGTTTGAATCCGATCCATCACTAATGACCCACGTAGGAACAATTAAAATAGGCCGTTTCCTCTTGATTCAGTGCTACGTCGGAATTAGATTATCGTTAGGTTGTTGTTGATAAGACTAAATAGTGCCAGTACTAAATAATTCATTAATTACAGCCTATCGTAAGTCCACTGTTGACCATAAACCTTTTCCGTAGATTGCCTCATAGGGTATGCAATAGTTGCCATGCATAACTGATTAATGAGCCGCCACAAATTGTATTATTTTTAGTTGTTAACAAAATGTAATCAGGAAGATGCTGCCCATCTACTGTTTCTTTTATTTCTATTGTCTCTTACTAAACTTGCGGGTGATTTTGAATAGTAGATTCTCTTAAGCTGCTCATATACGGCAATTAAATAATTAAATAGTATTTTTTTTCCTTTACTTATATTATATATACTATATTACTTATATAGCTAAAACGAGCACTAGTTTTTAAAATGACTGGTTAACGGTTTCTGCGAGTACCTTAATGATGAAACCTTGCGATTTGAACATAGTATGTGTTACACTTTAAAGCAAATTAATCTAATCAATATTAAAAATAAAACAATATTTTAATAAAGTTGCTCAAAAAGAGGCGTATTACAGGGACATATAGCATTCGGGATACGGGCTACCTGCATACTCGAGCTTTTCTTTACCTTTTCAGAACTCGTGCGTTCTCTTTCCCAACTGTCAAAATAATGTCTATTAAAAAAACAACCACGAAGTTTTTACTAAAAAAATTCATAGAAGTTTTTATGATTCATGCAAATATTTCTGAAAAGAAGCTTCTAATTTGTTTCAATATCAGATTTAATGATTTGATTCAATGAGTTAGGTTAGGTTTCATTAAATTTCATTTTCATTTTATATCAATAAAAAAACATCTACCGAAGAATTGGCTGTATGGGCATAGTTCCCTTTGCCTACCCATAAGAAAACAAAAAAAAATCACTGCTTATATTATTTTACCTTGCTACATATTTATTTATCTACGTTATTTTACGGTTGGTGCCATTTTCCAAAAATGTTCTTTGCGAGTTTAGTTGTTTGTTGCACAAAATGATGAATTTCGACGATATTTTATTTGAATTAACACCAACGGAACTCAGTGTAATTGCACAAAATGCTTCGGAGAACATTTTACCGGAAAAGTCAAAAATTCACTACATATTTACATACGACGAATTTATTAATTGAAGAGAAGAAAAAAAAAGCAAATAGTTTTCAGAAAATGTTATGTTGGCATACTTCTCCGAACCCTCAGCAAAATTAAAACCTTCTACGTTATGGTCGAGGTTTTGGGTTGGGTTTACAATTCGGTCGCCTGAATTTGAAGATTCTGTCACTGTGGGGGAGTCAAGGGGGTTTATCTGAAGCACCCCCACTCGATTTTTTCTGCCGGAGCAGCGTCGAAGTATTTTTAATTATTTTTTAAAAATATTGGTAAATGACTAATTTAATTACGTTTTTGACGTTTCATCTGTCAATGTCAAATCGATATATAGTACTGAATCGATCTAGTGAATCGATATTTCACCCTACAGAATCGAGATCGAATCTTTTTCTGTTTTATTTAGATTTGCAAAATTATTTACAATTGGTTGAATGTACCCCAACTCGTAAAGAATGACAGTTTTTAATTTAATTATTCAATGTTATCTGTACTTTATTGTATCTTTTGATATCGTAAATATAAACTTTTAACGCAAATAAAAAAAAACGATTTTTGCGAAATTGATCTTTAAGATTTCGATTTTTTGTGAATCGATTCATCTAATTTCGATTTGAATCGATTTAAAAATATGTAAAATTAAATCGCTATGCCGGCCATTTTGTTGACAGCTTTTTCCTCACGGTGTTGCTTCCGAGTTTCAGAATTTTGGTGAATAGTGAAATATTTGTGGCGGCGGAATACTGCTAAATATCGCAAAGATCTTTTCTTACAAATGGTGGCAGCCATAAATTATGTTTATAAATTAAAGTAGTTACGAAAGTTAATAATTTGGTGTTATATCGAGTGCAATAGCGAGCGAAGCGAGCCTGGGACGTGGAGCACCCCGACTCGGACAGGTTAGGTTAGAAGAGGATAACGGGGTCGTGTGAGCGAGCGAAGCGAGCGAATAGACCCCTCGTCATCCTCTTCGTGGTTATTTTTTTGTAAACCACTCAGAAGTAGGAGCCCCGCTTCGCGGGGCTCCGTCGACCGGACGTCCCTCGACTGCACCACGTTAACTGGCGTGGGGCTTCCATCCTCCAACTCTCTCTACCCATAAATCAGGTTAAAATTGTCATAAAAATTACGAAACATAACCTCAAAATGAGATTTTTAAAAATTAATAAAAAAAAACTAAGCACGTCCGGCAGAAAGTGGAAGTAGGGGGTGACTGTACAACTCCTCCCCCTCCCCCCACGCCACCCCCACCCCCAAATTCAGGCGACCGAATTGTAAACCTTACCCGAGGTTTTCGATGATAAAAAGTACTCTGAAAATAAGGAACAACGTGGATATAAGGGAATAACCAAAACAACAACAGACGGACAACAACCGGAGACAATCAGACGGTTTTACAACTAGAAAGTCGAAAATATTAACATCGAATGAAGTGGAAAGGTTTTTGAAGGAAGCTACCGATGATCGTTATTTAGCCACAAAGATAGTTTATTAATAAATACTTATATTTTTCTTTAGTATTCTGTTCACGAAATCGCAAAATACAGTTACGCTTTGTAAGCATGTTGATAACTGCAAGTTTAAAAAAATACTTCTATTACAACCTAACGGTAATAGTAACAAGTCGTTTTTTCATGTAAGGGGAGGCCAACGAGCATGCGGCTCACCTGATGGTAAATGAACACCGTGCTCATGAACATCTTTTACATACCAGTGTAAATGCAGGTGTGTTGCCGGCCTTTTAGAAAGGAGTAGGCTCTCAGTTTTTCCGTTAAATATACACAGCTTAAAGAATACTGTTTATAAATGTTGTGTATTTAACACTCGATAGGATCTACAATACTTATTATAACAATTATTAAAAAAATTATGTCCAACGCAGCGCTAGTTACGACCCTACCCTATTTACCCTAATGATTACGCTAACGATTTCCCATATTTACAGATGTAATAACTAGATACGCATTGAATAAAAATAATTTTACGCATTAAATTTTTAGTAAATCCGGTTTAATTTAAACTTATTTTTAATTTCAGACATTTTGATCCCTTTGCAACTCTCGAACGTCACGAGGGACTTTTTTTTCTAATTAATTAAATCCTCGTTCAGACAACATAGAGCCTCGGTGTTGACTTCAGACAAGTTTCGTAAGTCGAAGGACAGGTACTGCACACAACTTATCCAAGTTAAATTAATTACCATCTTTGTACAAACGAGGGAGTTTGCGCCGCACACTCTCGTGTGCTGTTTTTAAGTTACATCTAGGATTAGTTTCTACTAACTTCAAATCTGTTTTACAGTTGTTCTAATTTATTACCATCTCTTTATTGCGCTTTTAAATCCACTTCTGAATTAGGGCCTTTTTTTATTGTATTGAAATAAAGGGACTAAACAAGCATACAGCCTGATGGTAAGTGGATGCTGTAACTTATAGACATTGCACCTATCCTGGATTAAGAATATAAATTCTATTGACTTTCTACATCTGCAATATATGATTTAAAACCTAAAGAATCGCTCAGGCAAAAATTTTAAGAAATTAATATATTAACTTTGGCCTGTCAATACATGTGTGAAAATGTAATGTACGTACACAAAAAAAAAAGAAATTTTCCAAAAAAAAAGTGACATGCACTCTGTAAATACTAGGAACAGACACAAGCTAGTAGTATCAGCTACTCGATTCCACCGAGTCCTAATACATTTCTGGGGCGTATGATGTATACGGTTTTACAATAAAATCCCAGAAAATATACAAAATGTTACCTGTAAAAAGTTCAAAAACTTTAATAAACCAAGTTTGTATAAAAAAAGGTTATTATAATATTAAGGAATTTATGGATGATAATAACCCCTGGGAAGGGTGATCGCTACCAAGCTATTTCTAATTTGTTATGTGTTGTTAATTTTAACATACATGATAGTAAGCCCTTTTTTTTAAAGTCCCGCTAGATTTCTTGCAGGTTCTCCCAGGACAGAGGTTGTTTCCTGAACCAGTGGTAAATTAAAAAGAGTGACTTTCAAGTTTTATTTATAATGTATATTGAATTAAAAAGTTTCTGTTTCTGTATTTTTTATTCATTAGGATAACCTACAGTCTATCCCTAACACTTCTTGCTAATTTTAAACGCAAAGTGATCAAATTCCACCTTATTCTTGATTTATTACATCAAAAAAGGATCCGAGAAGATTTCGAAGTGGTTTGATAATTTTATTTTAAATGTTTCGTTAACGATTTCTCTTCAAATCATCAACCGATTTTAATACGGCTTGCAGAATTGGACAGCGTTTTATATTTTTGAAAATGTTTTTGATCTACCGAATCTTCCGTTCCGAATCGGAAAGAAATGGTATAAAAAATCTGTTGGATAAAGCCCTTTCGAACGCCCCCAAGTTCATTGAAATCTGTTAAGACATTCAAAAGTTATGAAAGTTACACACACACACACACACACACACACACACGCGCGCGCGCGCACGCACGCACGCACACGCACACGCACTCGCGCACGCGCACGCGCACGCATACACAATCTGTAGTACTAAAAAGTTAAGAGCGATTTTTGTTTTCCGATCACTTTTGTAAGGGGGTTAGGGACTGAATCTCCTTAATACAGGCTATTTCTTAGTCTAGCAAGGATAACAGAACGTCACCCTCACTAGTATTTTTGTAATGTATCGTGTGTTGTTTACAGTTGTTTCCATTTATAGTTCATAAAATATAGCTTGATCTCTGCGACAGCTGTCAGTAAAATCACGCCTATGAAGTCCTGAATTTCTTAGTAGTACAGACAGTACCTGTCAATTTCATACTTTATGGGCATGCCAGCATCTTTTATGAACTATAGTTAACGTAAATTAAGCCCAGGGACGCGGGTGCGCACACCGTACACCCGCGTCTGGTTCTCACCGCCCAAAACATCCGTCAGAGCCGTCAGAGCCGGGGCCCGTCACCTTATGTTCGGACAGCCGTTAGATAACTCATTCACGTGCACTTTTTTAATTTAATGGATAAGTTGCGAGCAGCCTGTGTTTGGATAAATATTTTCACATGAAACTTCGGCACCCAATATTTTGTATCGGTTTAAAAATAAAATTCTAAGCACGAACATTAGATGGCGCAAATATAAATTACAACAAAATTTTACGATAAAATAAACATGTTTTTCATTTGTTTTTAAAGCTCTTAAGGATTTAATTTCTAAACGCTTTTATTTAAGCACAAACATAGCACAAGAACGCGAAACTGAAAGTGTATAGATTCGTGACCGAATGAAAAATACATAAATAATCCATAATCCGGCGTTCATGCTCTCTATGGGGTATTTAGCAAACAAAACTGTACGCCTATCGCGTTTAGCAACAGGTAAATTGTGATATAAATATTTTAAATATCGAATAAGGGTGACAAACGAGTACACAGTCATTATGATGGTAAATCGAGATAAAAATCAAAATGCAGATGCATTGTCACCCCAAGGACCAAAATCGAATACTTACCCCGTTTTCAGTAAAAAGGGTCTCCAGCTCTCTACACTCATTTTACGAAACACAGCAATTTTGAGCTGCTATTTCACTCTGTTAGTCTGTGAAAGCGTGGTGCTACTAACTACGATATAATTTTACCTACGTTTGACAATATTACGATGCCATTTTGATAACATTTTTGTTAAATATTATATATTAATTTTATTATTAATATTAATATAATAACATTATGTTAATTAACAAATTTTGTTTAATATTTGCCGTGAGCTAGCGACGTAAGAGAATCGATCACTCCATTTTGTCACGTGAGTGTCGTAAGCGGCGGTTATGGGAAATGCCGGAAAGGCCTTATCGCTTCGATACATAGTGGGAAATTTTTTTTTACCGAGAATCGTGACCTTGTCAAGTTGTCAGTAAAGTTCATCCATCCATCCGTCCATTATAGCCCATAAAAGCCCACTGCTGAACATAGGCCTCCCCATAGAGAGGATATTGCCATAGTTGTCACTCTCGTTAGACTGATCGACCGAAGTTTTTTATTATTTTGAGTTGTTAAAAGGAAGATGCCGCTACCCATTGCCTTTTTCAATTTCCTTCTGTCGCCTCTTACGAAATCCACGGGACGATATGGGGTAGTGGATATTCTCACACTGCAACTACGCGTTAAGGCCATACCCCTAGCGAACGACCTTGAGCGTTTTGGTCCGCCGACTCTCGCTACGATATATCGCGTAAGAAATCTGCAAGACGCCACCTACTGGTACGAACGTAGTATTATTTTTTCAATGTCAATAAACTATTTTATGGAAATAGACACGGCAGACAATGATAAATGTATTTTAATTTTGTTTATTCGGTATATTATTTGTTAGGTATAATTCTATTATAAATAGAATTATGTATTCTCATATATTATCTAATTAATAAAAATGACTATTTTGATTATTTTTAACTATATACTATACTGCTAATATTGAATTAGCTTTTTATAGTGTAAATTATAATATTTGTCGAAATGTTAATTATGGATTCGAACTTTACATGCAAATGGTGCTTCATTTTTGTTATTTTCATTTATTTACATATTGAAAATATACTTGAATAGTAGGTATTATTATTTTATTTAGCTACTGAATTTTAGGATATGTTTTACCTTGAGGTCAAATATAATTTTGAGGAGCAATAGTTATTACTAATCTTTTATCTGCTATTCCTTATTTAGGAACAATGTTAGTAAATTGCGTTTGAGGGAGATTTACTGTTTATAATGCTACATTTATTATTTTAATATTTAACTACTGGGTAGCGAGTGCGCTATTAAAGTTTCATAAATCCCAGCCCACAAAGCCTAGTTTGGGTCCGCGCCAAACAGATAATAGAGATCTACACACGTCGATCTGACGTAGCAACAAACGGCGTGACTTCGAAAATCTATAGAGTCTACAAACTACCAACAACATAAATATAACTTAACCAAATATTAAATGATTGACGACGTAGCGTAGCGTAGCGTAGACGACGGCTTAGCAATAATTATCTTTATTAAGTATTTGTATGGCCTACAAATAACTGTTCTGGGTCTGGATGTTTGTCCGTGTAAAATTTATGTATGTAAACTGCGGTCACGATACAGGAGAAATTCCCAGGATGTGTTGTGGAAATGGAAGCAATGTTAGCTCTTTAAAAAATACTCTTTGTACTAATACACTCTTCTACAATAATACACCCCTTACAGCCTCTCAAATGTTAGCCTATCAAAGCATGTTACTACACCAATCGGTCTATCGTCGATCGATACCGTTGATTGTCGTCGATCGATGTCGATCGATTGGTATGGTACACTGACCTCTATATATACAAGTACGCTGGACTGGCTATACACCGTGACATGCTAAAGCGATTTGGTTTCCGCCATTTTGGCGCTGACAGCAGAAGTGCATGTCCACGGAACTAATAATAGGGATAAGACAGTGTACCAAATTATATCGATAAAAATTCTATACCCTACCTATACCTAAATAAATAGAATAGACTCTATGGATAGATGGACTCTACCCGTAACGTCCATTCTATTTATGTATCATATTAATATAATGCCGTTATCATTCATCATCATTAAAACCCTTCACAAGTCCACTGCTGAACATAGGCCTCCCCCAAGGAATGCCACAAAGCACGGTCCTGAGCTACCTGCATCCATCAACTTCTTGCATGTCTTACGACTTTTGACTCCATCTAGTGAGGGAACGTCCTACACTTTACCTACCGGTACGAGGCTGCCACTCGAGAACCTTTTATCCCCATCGGTATTCAGTTCTTCGAGCTATATGGCCGGTCAATTGCCACCCAGCTTACTAATCCATTGGGCGCTGTCGGTCACTCTGGTTCTGCTGCAGATATCCTCATTCCTAAATTAACCCCTGAGCATAGCCCCTTTCATAGCTCGCTGAGCGACTTCGAGCTTCCTCATACAGCTAGCAGTGAAAGACCTCGTCTCAGATCCATAGGTCATCACTGGTAACACGCACTGGTTGTACAATTTAATTTTGAGGTATTCCTTACGAGAAGATGTGTTGTAATCTCCTGAACGCTGCCCAGCCGAGTTGAATCCGTTGATTGACCTGTCGGTCGAAGTTGAACGTACCTAGTCGGACTATTTGTCCCAAGTAAAAATACTCAACAACTTCAGCTAAGTGCTCCCAAAAACCACCGGCATAGGTGGGACATGGACATTACACATGAATTATGTTTTGTCCATGTTCATCTTAAGACCTATTCGTTGGGAGACACGATTGAAGTCATTGAACATAGTGCGTAGGTCCTCCAGCGATTCTGCCTTAAGGACTATATTGTCGGCAAATCGAAGGTGAGTGACTTACACGCTATTGACGTTAATGCCGTATACTTTCCAGTCCAGTAGCTTAAAAACGTCTTTCAATGCAGCGGTAAAGTATTTCGGGGACATTACGACACCCTGTCTTACACATCTCTACAGTTGGATTAGTTTTGTACTCAGGTTCTGTACTCGGATAGCCATCTTAGCCCTTAGACAATTCAACTAAAAATTATTAAGATTAAACTAACTATACAAAATAAAAATAAAAACATAATATCTAAAATAATTTATTGTCAACCGTTATTTTAGTTCTAGTATTATAAAAAACAAATCAGCTGCTATAATAACGACTATTCTAATCAACTACAGGTCTGTCTATAGACAGTAAAATATTTTCTATTATATAAAAATTTATGTTTGTTCATACTTTCTACGATGCCATACCGTTCATCAGATTGCGGTCAAACTTAGTCAACTTATTGGTTGCACTTATGCGAAGTTTATACGCATGGTACAATTAACTGACACTTGGTGGCGTGCGTATTATACCGACTATTTATTTGAAAGTTATAGAAAGTTATATATCATTCTAATTCAATGATTGTATTATTATTCCTAATTATACAATATAACTGTTCCACATTTTTAACGATATTTCCACAATTATTTCTTCTGCGGCAGCAATGCGCCGGGTACGAGCTAGCAAGATAATATTAAAAAATATAAACTTTGAATTACATAGTTATCAGTTATTTACAACTTCATTTTCGAAATTGAAATTACTTTAATTAAAAAATAATAACTGAAATTATCATAAAGTCCTACTTTCTGTGATATCATCCCAAGAATGCTGGCTACGTGTCCTCACTGAATGGCGGCTATACTTAGCCTTCAAGCGAAGAAACAACAAACTAAACAACTTCTCATTACCAGCAGCGATGATCAATCGCAGACACAGTTTTTTAGGAACTACACCGCACGCGCACCCTACGGACCAATAGTCTCTACAGCAAATTGCACAAATATGTACTTATCTTCCAGATACTCTGGGCTATTTACTTGGTTCAGTTGCCTCTAATGTCACCCCTGCTTTAGACGAGGTACCCCGAGATGGGATGCTGTCAAAGTGTTCGCAAGTAGTCTCCCACTCTAAAGCTTTTTTTCTCTCTCTCTCTCTCTCTCAAGCAACCAAACCCATACCGTCGGGTCTCCTGGTATCGTCTCTAAATATTCTACAAAGATCTTAAACCGAGGAAACATTTATAGAGATACGAGCTGCACTACGGACTCCCCGAGCCCGATATGTGAATGGAGCCAGGGAAAAACGAGCACTTGGAATCATCAAGTAGCCTCACCAAAGTCGCGAAAGATAGTCGAGTTGCGCATCGCCAATCGCCATATCAACACTCCTCTTCCCTTACGACTCCACCTCGACTACAGCGGTCCAGGGAGAGGAATCTCCTCTAGCCGCAGCCCACTAACACACATCCAACGTGGCTCGACATCATCAGGCGATCTTTCGATACTTGGTTATGGCCCTTGAGTTTGGTGGAAAATGAGGAAAGAAGAAATAAAAAAAACATTCGAAATAATAATCTAATACTTTTATACTTACTGGTTACTGGTACCAGAAAATATTGTCGGTATACTGCACTTTTTCAAAGTGGTGCAGTTATGTCTAATAAAACAGTCGTCTGTAAAATGTTTGGAACAAATATGATCATTTTGTTTCGGACGCCAGTTCACAATATTTATGCTTTAAGCCATAATTTTAGTCTAGGTTCAGTTGGAAACCTGTTAATTAATAAACATTTGATAATCGTCCGTTGTAGGCTACCTTTTCTGTTAACACATATGGGTAGGAAAGAACATCGATAAGTATTATATACAAGGAACTCGACAACCCTATTGAATTTTATTGTTTATCGAAACTCAGTAATATACACCCAAACATGTTGGTATATATATGATATTAAGATTAGTAACAAATTTTTAAGTTCTTATATTATCAAATAGTTTTAATTTGTTTAATATTTGCTGCAAATTTACTTACTTGTGAAATGTTATACCACTTCCCTTTTGGTAACGAGTTTTACAGATTACGCACACTCTCATTATTAATAAAAATAATTCTTATTATGTAACTAATATTATACACAATCAAACAACAAAATAATTTCGTTTTTTAGTTTAAAAGTTCAAAATACAGACTTATGAAATAAGACAACAGACTTTGGCATATTATGTCAATTTTATTTTTCAAGACATCCTTTAGCGGCGCTTCAAATTGGCACAGTCATTTTGTATGGTATAGCCAGTCCAGCGTACTTGTATATATAGAGGTCAGTGGTATGGTAGCTTTAGCTGATCAATGGATACTAGTCGTTAAAACGTCTTTCAATCATCGATCGACAATTAATCGATGTGTTTGTTGGATTATTATCAGTATCTTTCAAAATTTCTTTCATGGGCGATTTCTTTCTTTTTTTTCATAGTTTCCACGCCAGGCAGAGGGGTCGGCAATCGTAGGTTTTAATTTTTTGTTGTTATTTGGAAGACGCTGTTGCCTATCTTTTGGGTTATTTCCCTCTGTCGCCTCTCTATTCTAGCACCGCCATTACACGCGAGCTGATTGGTAAAGTTAAAAATGTTGTACAACCGACTTCAATATAAATAAAATGAAATGAGAAGGATAACTCAAAAAACACTGGTCATATCTTGAGAATCATCAAAATCGGTTCACCCAGAAAAAAGTTCTGAGGTAACACATATACAAAACATACAGTCGAATTCAGTACCTTCTCCTTATTGAGGTTAGTTAAAAAAGTGATAAATAAGTTAAAGGTAAACAAATGAATGGCTAACTAATAGTTCTAATAATTCCATTTTCCTCAAATATCATTTTTAATCTACAACCATTTCGAAATGAGATTCCTCTGAGCGAAAAGGAAACTGAAACTCCGCAGATATTCTCTTTCTTGTCATTGTTTTTAATTTCAAATAAGTACAGTTGCTTGAAATGTAGTGTTGGGTTTCTGACTAATACTTTCTGCGACAGAAGTTTTTTCCGAACCGATGGATTATTTGAATTTATGTACATATAAATGGAATTAAGGTGTCTGCCGGTAA
The DNA here is from genome assembly GCA_907164705.1 of Parnassius apollo. NCBI lineage: Eukaryota > Metazoa > Arthropoda > Insecta > Lepidoptera > Papilionidae > Parnassius > Parnassius apollo. The sequence continues at coordinate 55,520 of CAJQZP010001080.1, forward strand.
TATTGAAATAACTCTGGCTTCTTTTAAGCACTGCGGGTTATTTGCATAATATTAACACAAATAACCACTTCTTTATATATTTGTCTGCCTGTCTGTCCGGGCTAATCTTCTTAGTGGCTGAATCGATTGTGATGAAACTTTATGAACAGATACAAAGCAAAGCCAGGGAAGAGGAAATGAGCAGCAGCATCTTCCTGATAACAACTCAAAATAATAAACCCGCTTGTGCAGCGTGGCAACTATGGCAAAATCCTGCCTATGTGGAAACTATGGGAGAAGCCTATGCTTAGAAGTGGACTTTCATAGGCTGTAACGGATGAATTAATGCAATCAAGAAGAAATAAAATAAGTAAATAACTTTGCCTTTTCTCAATATATAAGGATCAGCCTAATAGACTGTTTCGTGGAAGGTTGCCAATGTCGAAAACAATGGCGTATCCGTTTGATAAGCTCGGTCGCCGACTGATATACCTTTACCGCACAGTATTATGTTAATGACTGTACCGACAGATGCTGTATTCATGGAGCTATAGGATTCGATTTTCATGAGTGCATGCTCCAAATTGTGGGAAATATTCGGGACAGATTTTATTTTAACCACCTTGTCTTTCTAGTGATCGTAAAGACGGTTGCTGTTCGTGAGGTCTCAGGTTCGAATACCGGGTCGGGCCACAATCAGTTATTATGTTTTTCTGTCAAAAGTTTTTCAGTAGTAGCCCGGAATCAAGAAGTCGGCGGTGTTTCGCCACCGTACCTCGGAAAGCACGTAAAGCGATAGGTCCTGCACCTAATCTCTCTCCGATGGTGTCGGAGTACCATCCTAACGAACTTTGAGAGTTTTAGTAAAGACTTTTAACTTGTTATAAGTAAAGTAAAGTAAGGTTACAGCCTATATACGTCCCACTGCTGGGCACACGCCTCCCCTCATTTCTGAGAGGGTTAGAGCTGTGGTAGCTCAGATGGTTAACTTGTTATACACATGTTAATTAATTTAGTACAATTTTTAGCTAACCCTAAGCTAACAACTTAGATCAAAGCACTCAGAAATCAGAGACAAAGGTTTATTAAATCGTCGTCAATAAAGAGATCGTGACGTCACGTCGTGTCGTGACCTCCGCGTACCAGTTACGTACCGGTAATTATCTAACGAATTATTATAACTAAATACTCGATAGCCTGTAATGCATAAAACTTAAATATCGGATCTGTGGTCTGAGTGGTAGGACCTTTCTTCTTTTTTCTTTATTTAAAAATTATACAAGAAATGCTTTCAACATTACTAAAACTTACCACTCCAAACAATCTTAGTTGCTTATATTAGGGGTGGTTTATTACAGTAGTCGAATAGCGGATTCGAACCTACGACTTAATCGTTAAGCTACTGACCATACTAGGGTTGACGACCCTTCTTTTTTATAGTATAGTATCTTTCTATATGATGGGTCCGATTACTATAATTCTAAATATGAAGCGTACTTTAAATATAATATATATCTTTATATGTAGTGGAAGAATATTCTTACCATCTGGAAATCAACGGGAAACAGGTGAACGGAGTAAAAGCTCATGACACTGATATTTTATAAGGAATAAAAACAAACATTTTGAATTTAATAAATAAATCATTTAAAATGTATCGAAATTCAAATCATATCCACTGTACTTTATGAGTGGCAATAAAACAATAAATTTAGTTTCTGTCCAGGCTAAGCTTCGGAATTATTAAACCGTTTTGAATTTTACAAACATATACAAACCAATGAAACTTTACAAACAGATACAGAATTACCAGGTCAAGGCCATATATTATCCGAAAAGTTTGGAGTTTTTTTTTTGTTGTAATATCGACAAAATTATAAAATAAATGATATTAATGGTCACCACCACCCAGGCGGAGCCTGGTCGGGTCGCTTGTATACAATATTTAATACAGTAATAAAAGAAACTACACTTAAATTACCATACAGTCGTAGTCCCTACGACATTGTGCCAAGCATGGTGGCTGAGTTTCCCTATTACTTTTTCGGTTTCTCTGTATCAGCGACGGCAGTTCGCGGATACAGTGCCTTCGGAAACTTATAGCAAGTGGACGCCACGGACCGATACGATCACGAGGTTCCGCTATTGATATTTAAAAAGAAAAATATACTTCTCACAAACTTTTTTTTAACTGTTCCTAAAGTAAGTGATAGGATAAAATGTATCGAAGATACGATTCCAAATGAGTATCAAATAACGAGTGAAAAGAACCGCCTACCTTTTTTTATATAGGAGAGGGGGCAAACGAGCATACGGCTCACCAGATGATATCACTTAGATAGGATAAAATGTAGCGAAGATACGATTCCGAATAAGTATCAAATAACGAGTGTTAAGAATCGCCTTCCTTTTTTATATAGGAAAGGGCGCAAAAGAGCATACGGTTCACCTGATGGTAAGTGATTACCGCCGCCCATGAGCAACTGCAACACCAAGGGAATTGCATATGAGTTCATGGCCTTTTAAAAATGAGTAGATGCTTTTTTTGAAGATCCCTAAGTCGTATCAGTTCGGAAAAATCTCTGGTGGTAGTCGATTCCACAAGGAAGTTGTGCGAGGAAGAAAACTTCTTTTAAATCGCACGGTGGTGGACCGCCAGTCATCCAAATGGTATGGATCGTATCGCGAGTTTTGTCACGATGTGCGATGGTGAAATTGTGCGGCTGGAATTAGTCCGAACAACTCCTCAGAGCATTCCCCGTGGTAGATACGATAAAATACCTTTTTTACTGTTAACGAGTTCCATCTTAGTTTTTCGACCTATAACGCATAATCTATGCGATTTTTATTTGAGAAAAGATGTAGGTGTCTGATAGTCTATAATATATAATATATATATTTTTTTTTTCGTCGTGGGTAGTTGGCTAAACAACACGCTTAAATCTTGCTCTTATTTAGATTTTAAAGTTTAATGGTTTTTGTGTAATTTGTCTCATTTTTATGTTTTTATATAATGAATAACTAGTACCACCCACCTCATGAGTGTTTTTTCAAGTTCATAACCTAGCACATGTATATGTATATGTTGTATTTTCTATCCAACATCAGTGTTTTACTACGTAAATGGAGTCTTCAATTAAGGATAGCATGACCGAACTTATGGAGGTTTTCCATAAGAGAATGACGAACTTCGAAGAAGAGTTACGTAAATCTCCTCATTCAACGTCCAACACTGCATCACTTGCTGCGGAGTTCACTTCATTCAAGGCTTTTGTGGTCCAAGCACTGAGCAGTCTACAACAGCAAATGGAACTCCTGGCCCATACTGTCGATCAGTTAGAAGTAAGAAGTCGTAGAAAAATGCTTCTATTTCATGGTGTACCAGAGAACTCTAAGGAAGATACTGCTCTGGTAGTTACAAGGGTTCTCAATGAACAACTAAAGATAAGTGACTGCTCAACCAGTGATATACGAAGGTGCCATCGAATGGGCCGTCATGCTACCGCAGGCAGACCACGACCTATTCTTGTAAAGTTCCAAAATCTCATATTACGGAATAAAGTCTGGTATTCCAAGACTCTGCTTAAGGGATCAGGTGTCACAGTTTCCGAATTTCTAATTAAATCAAGACACGATGCTTTCATGGCTGCTCGAGATAAGTTCGGAATTTCTAGTTGCTGGACTAAGGATGGATCTGTTTATATTCTCAGGCCTAACGGCTCTCGTCTTCGAGTTCTTACAGTGAGCGAAGTTCATAAGTTAGATCAGTGCCCAGATGCTTCAGCTAAAGTGACTGAAAAGAAGCCAGCAACAGCAAAGACCAAGAGAGGGGCCGCAGTTAAGAAATGATTATGCATGCTTGATTTCTTTATCCCTACTTTAACGTAACTTATGCAATGATTCTTTTAAATTACAATTTAGATAAGTTCCGCTGCAATTAATTTACACTATTTGAAACTAGGTAAATTATTTTATTCTAAACCTTAGCACATCATGAATTGACTGTTACATTGACCCTATTACGTGTAGAAATTGTTTTATATACATTTTTAATTAGTATTCTTATTTATTATTATTTCTAATTGGTATTATAGTTTATTAATTAGTACTCTTTCAATCTTGTGCACGTAAAAGTAAATTAATATGTTTACAATACTAATAGTCTTTGTGTATATACTTTTTCAACAACACCGTGGCAGTCACATAGATTAGTAAATATGCAGACATATTATATACAGTAATCTATGGCGGACAGTGGCAGCGGCTGCTTTCTTTTTCACAGATTATTAAATATTTATTTTAGTAAGTTATGGTCACATCGGCTACCAGTCTTTCAGCCAAAAGCTGTAATATGAACACTGACAACTTTATTAATTCTGCCACCTTAGATTTAATACTATAAACGTTTGTAAGTATTGTATTTGTGTAGCGGTATTACCAATTTGTGTTTTTTTTTTCTATATTATCTGATTTTGAAATGAGTTTTTTTTTGTTTTTTTGTTTTTAATTATGTTGTAATTTGTAATAACACTCGATTGGTGGGTGGACACGATTGCCTAGCTGTAAGAAGTACATTTAATTTAGTAGTTAATTTTATTTTAATAACTTAAGACATTTAATTTAAATATATATATTATATTGTAATGGCTATTAACGATATAATTGGTGTAAGTGAGATGTTTTTCAATGCCAATGATGACGGTTTTGGTTCTATGGTAAGTGATAGTGGCAGTTCTACTTTCATCCATCTCTCAGAGTTTCTTGTCTCGCAGTTTTCTGATGTCCCTAACAACTTCAACGTTGTTCATATAAATGCACAGAGCATTCCGGCCCACTTCCCCGATATGCTGACGACTTTTAATTGTAATCATATACATGCTGTTCTTATTTCTGAATCGTGGCTGAAGCCATATCTTCCCTCCACCTGTTACAATCTTCCTGGCTTCCAATTAATTCGAAACGATCGCTTAGTAGGTGGCGGTGGAGGTGTTGCCATTTATCTACGTTCACACATTCCTTTCACTATTGTCGATATGTCTGCACAACCACCGCCGCTAAATGCCGGTGAGCATCTTTTCATTGAAGCCACACTATCACACTCAAAAGTTCTTCTTGGTGTTTATTACTGCCCTTCTATGCGTATTGACTTCTTTAACTCATTCCAAAACATCATTGATAAGCTTACTCCCTCCTATTCACACACGATTATTATGGGTGATTTTAACACGTGCCTCCTTAAACAAGATACCAGGGCTTCTTCTCTTCAGTCAATCGTATATTCTAGTAATCTCTCTATTTTACCACTAAATGCCACGCATAATTTTCCAAACTCGAATCCCTCTCTCCTTGACCTTATTTTAGTTTCCTCTTGCAACTTAGTCACGAAGCACGGCCAATATGCGGCCGATGCCTTCTCCTATCATGACCTTATCTTTCTATCCTATAATACCCGATCTCCCAAATTCAAACCAAAAATTCTATTGCAGCGTAATTTTGGTGGCATGGATATAGACAGTCTTCGAAAGGATGCGCTACTTTGGGACTGGTCCAATATTTTTAACGCAGATAACCTAGATAGTAAAGTTTCAATCTTTACTTCAGCCCTTATAAAAATCTATGATGTTCATGCACCTGTACGCGCAGTCAAAATTAAACATCGTCCATCACCTTGGCTTACCGATGATATTAAATATATTATTAATAAAAAAGCGATAGCTAAGGCTAAGTATAAACGTAACCCAAATGCGTTTAATAGGGAAAAGTATATTAACATTCGCAATCACTGCAATAAGGTGTGTAGGGATGCTCAACGCCTTCATATTCATAAGTCAGTTGAAAATAGGGATACAGCAAATGATTGATTAAACAAATGATTTAAACGTTAATCTTTTAAATAAACATTTCTCTTCTTCATCCTGCTTAGATAGTACTGCTAAGGCTAATACACTAACATTTCTTTCAACTATTCCCACTCCCAGTCACTCCTCTTTTATTTTTAAACCATTCACTGCTTGTGCCGTTGAGAAGAGCGTTTTATCTATTACTTCCAATGCAGTGGGAAGTGATTGTGTCAGTCGTAATATGATTCTTCCTATTCTTGATATTATTCTTCCTATTATTTGTCATATCCTTAACTTCTCCATTTCTACAAATAGTTTTCCATCATCTTGGAAAAATGCTGAAGTTATTCCTATCCCAAAGAAAATTAATCCTGCGTCCTTTTCTGAATATCGTCCCATCTCTTTACTGCCCTTCTTATCAAAAGTCCTTGAACGCCTGGTTTATATACAGTTCAACAGCTTTCTTTGTGCTAATTCTCTCCTTAATCCTTTACAGTCAGGATTTCGACCTGGACACAGTACTACCACAGCATTGGTGAACATTACCGATGACATCCGATTAGGAATGAAACGCGGCGAAGTAACGGTTCTTTGTTTATTAGATTTCAGTAATGCCTTTAATACCGTTGACCATGATGTCCTACTTGGTATAATGCGCTCTCTTAACGTATCTCCAACAGCGATTGGTTGGTTTCGAAGTTACCTGTCTGGGCGCCAGCAACGTATACGCATCGATGATACATTATCATCATGGTGTAACGTATGTGTTGGTGTGCCGCAGGGAGGCGTTTTATCTCCTTTACTTTTTGCAGTTTTTATAAACTCAATATCTAATAATTTAACTTCTTCCTACCACCTTTATGCAGATGATCTGCAAATATATACTAAAGCTTGTCCCAACGATCTCCCCAATGCTATCAATGTCATTAATACAGATCTCGAACGAATTCTCAAGTGGAGTAAAGCATACGGCCTTCACGTTAACCCAGCTAAATCACAAACAATTATCATCGGTAGCGCGCAAATGCTGAATAAGTTATCAGTTGATCACCTACCCCAAATTGTATTTAATAAAACTAATATCCCTTACAGAGATTCAGTGAAGAACTTGGGGATTCACATAGATAAAAATCTGTCATGGGACCATCAAATCAAAGAGATCCACCGTAAAGTTTATGCCTCTGCAGCCTCCTTGCGTAGATTACGTAACTTTCTTCCAATATACACCAAAACTGTGCTTGCCAAGTCCCTTCTTTTCCCTATTTTCGACTATGCGGACGTCAGCTATCTAGATCTCACCGAAACTCAGCTTGATAAACTTGAGCGAATTCAGAATTTCTGTATAAGGTTTATATTTGGATTACGTAAATATGACCATGTCTCTCTTTTTTCGTACTAAGCTCAAGTGGTTGTCGATACGTCTTCATCGGAATGCTCACATACTTCATCTTCTCTATAGTATTCTCTTTAATCTTTCTTACCCTTCTTACCTCAAAAATCGGTTTGTGTTTCTTCGTGATTCCCATTCGCGTAACCTGAGATCAGCAGAGAGCTTGAAATTGTATATGCCACTACATACTAGTAAATTTATGAACAAGTCTTTTACTGTACAGGCCGTTCGTTTATGGAATGAACTCCCATTGGCAGTCAAACGCGCTCCATCCCTACCGGTTTTTAAAAAACTAGTAAAGAACCATTACCTTGCACTTCGCTCCCACACTAGTCGTTTAATATAATATAATATAATATAATATATATGTAGTATATTGATTGCATTTAGTTAAATAATTAAATATATATTTTTTGTATGTATATATGTTTGTAGTCTATGTATGTTTTGTTATATTTATATATATATGTATATATGTGTATGTATGTATATGTATATATATATATATATATATATATATATATATATATATATGAAATGTGTATTCTTTTTTTTTATCACACCAATGTGCCCTACCCTTGTAATTTTTGTGTAATCCTGTCCATTCACTGGTTGTCTGGAAGAAATTGCTATCAGCAATAAGACCGCCCATTGCATACTTCTTTTGTATATATAATTAGTAATTTTTTTTTATATATGGTGTGCAATAAAGAATATTAAATAAATAAAATAAATATACCATGCAATTCTTTAAAATTCTTTGCCCGATGATATCAAAAAAGCGCCTGAAAAATACTTATTCAAGAGGTTGGTTCGTATCCACCGAAAAATCTGTAGATATAAAGCAAGAGCGAAAACCCTGTGGTTCCAGTTAAGTTCGTTATTAGAATCAATAAAAAATAAATAATTAAGGGGATAAAGTAAGTCAGCTCAAATTCTAATTTCGTCCCCACTTGCCCGCGCGTCGTATGCTATGTACCGACATGTTTGTAATCACTAATATTGTAAGTAGAATGGTCGTCAGACACTTATTTCATTAGGTTTATCATATTTATGCCTGTTTCTTAACGCCAAGCCAGTCGCTTCTTATTTTTATTACGGCTATTTCCCATTTTAATTTTGCGTCGTCCGGTTGCGTAATGCATATCCTGATCGTAAGCGACACAACTTTCCCGTTCAAAGGCCGAAGCGAAGTGACTTCAGTTTATACAAAGGTACTCTGTGGAAGTGACCGTGCGCCGTGCGGCAGGAATTACGCTTCAAAAGGCCGATAGTTTAGGTAATTTATTTTTACAGTGAAAATAATGGTATTTAAAAAAAAGTAAATAACATAAGCACTGCTTTATAGTTAGTTCAGTTAGTATGCAAAGTTTCATGATATTATTTAAAGTATTTTATGAATAACAGCGGTTTATTGTTTATTTTGGACGTAACTTTGGATTTTTTTTTCTATCGAGAAAATTTTACGAAATCGTGTTTTCGTCTAACATAATCCTTAACATTAATCCTCAACTTTACCATATAATTATTTCAAAATTAATGCTGCAATATTTTCGGCATTACGAAGGATCTTGCTAAGCCATTTGAGATTATATGTCCCCTTAATTGTATTGATATGGCCTAGATACTAACTCTAACACTTATACATTTAACGTTTGTAATATTGAAGTCTTACAGTGTAGTGACGGTGAATATCTACTGCCCAGTATCGTCCGATGGGTGGCATAAGAGGTGACAGAAGGAAACATATCAGGGGATGAGCAGAAGCGACTTCCAAATAACAACTAAAAATAAAACACTGCAGTTGCCAACCCGCCTGCCAAGCGTGGCAACTATGGAAAATATTCGCCCTCTTTATTACAGTCCCTCACAAGTCCCTGCTGAACATTGGCCTCTCCCCAGGAATGCCGCAGGGCACGGTCCTGAGCCACCTGCTTCCTTCGACTTCTATGAAACCTACGGATCTTTAAAAGACCTGAGATTTCACGTAGTAGGTGACAAATTTGTAAAATTACCGCATGTGTGGCAAATATAACTTAACAAGACGCAGGTTTAGCCGCACATTGTATACTGTTCCCATCTCTGGTCTGGGGCTCTCCAGTGCCAGCTCCTTCCATTTGATCGCATCCATAGCAGAGCCGTTAGAATCGTCGGCGACCGAGCTCTTTCCGATCGGTTTGACTCACTAGCATTGCGAAGAGATGTTGCATTTCTTTGCATATTTTATCGTGTTAACCACGTGGAGTGCTCTGAGGAGTTATTCGGACTGATTTCAGCCGCACAATTTCACCATCGCACATTGCGCCAAACGTCACAATACCATCCATACCATCTGGATGATTGACGGTTCACCACTGCGATTTAAAAAAGTTTTCTTCCACGCACAACTTCCTTGTGGAATCGACTACTACCAGAGATTTTTCCGGACCGATAAGACTTAGGGACCTTCAAGAAAAGAGCCTACTCCTTATTAAACGGCCGTGAACGCACCTGCAATTCCTCTGGTATTGCAGTTGTTTATGGGCGGTGGCAGTCACTTACCATCACCTGATGGTAAGTGACTGCCACCGACATAGACACCGACATAGACGGGACAACCGAGCATATGGCTCACCTGAGCCGTATGCTCGGTTGTCCCGCTCCTATAAAAATGTATTGATTGATCATGCTAATCGATATTTTACTCACAGCACACGAATAAAACATATCTTAACTATAGTAAAAGGCAAAAGTACGCGTAGTGCTATGAAGTGTGTATACAATATACATAATATATTTACAATGTGATATAGAATAGAGTAATTTTTATTTAATATAGATTACAAGAATACTTATTGAAAGATTGGTTCTGAAAAAAAATCGTCCTGGAAAGAACCAGCTAAATATCTAGCGGGATTTTTTTTAAACATTATTTTTAGTATAATCTGAAGGTAGGACTCATTTTCTGCTTATTAATCAGTCTGTATGTCTGTATGAGTCAGTAGACAGAGAGTGTAAATACAGGCTGTGATCGGTAGTCTTCGTTGTTGAAGTTGGTGGCAAGTGTCCATGGGCTGCAGTATTATATATTATACTATTATATATTATATATCTATACAATATTATATATTATGCTAGCATATATAATATTATGTATGCGGACGCGTATATATGCAAGCAATATACATAAACTTATATATTGTTTTGCTATGTTGTTGTTTGGTTAGTTTATGAAGCTAATGAAGGAAGATTTGTTTTTCATAATACATTTGTTCAACGTCTGTTTTTTTGTTTATACATATAATTCTGAAGTTTTTGTCTGTGTGTGGCAAATAAATGTCCCTTTCTATCTCATCATCAGGTGGATTGTAACTTCGTTTGTCACTTCAATTTTTTATAAATAAAAATCTTTATCCCAGTAGGCAGATACAACACATAGAGGCTAACGATAAGGTTTTATTTATTTTACTACTGGGTCTTTTGTACGAAATTTTGCTTAGTCTCATTTCTTTACAACTTATGTATAAAATTGCGTGTCTGTATATACTCGATAAAATGTTCTATAGATGTGCTCTATTTTACCATATAGATGTTTGTTTTTGAAAGGGCATTGTGTTGCTTACGTTAAGCCGGAAACGGTAAAGGGGACAGAAGAATAATCCAACACCAAACTATCGGAAGTCTTTAACGCGACGTCGTCGATTACATAGCAACTAAATAGAGCTTTTGAGACGTGAAGCCACGCTTAGCACTCTTGAAAAGTTGCTCATTTTAAGTAGACAGATTTTTTTAATACGTGTGCTTTTATGTACGACGAACACTAACAATTGATATACGCGACTGCTGAACGTGAGGTTCCGCGTTTGAATCCTGGGTCAAGCCAAAAATAACATTATTTATTTTTTGTGTTCCTTGTGTGATTGTATGTCTGCCGTTGTTTCTACATCTAATCTCTCTTCGGTCGTGTCGGATTACGGCTGATTACGGATGATCGGATCTTGACTAATGTCATGACATAACGTGAACGACATAAAGTGATTTCAATAACCCGTATAGGGAAGATAAGAAAAGGAAACGAAGCACGTAAATTTTTTTATGTAGGAAAATCATCATTGAGGACATATGATGGCTAAAATTACACAGCGTTCTTTATTAGAGTAGTCGAAAGACCTCAGGATCTTCGCTAGCTCCAGTATTTAATTTTATTTATATTAATTACCGGGAAATTATAATTTTACTAGGTGGTAGGATTTCTCGTTTGCCTAAAAGTTCATCTGGGTAATTACCACCTTCTTACCAACTTCTGACCCCAAGCATCAGTGCGAGCACCACTGCGTTCCAGTCTGAGGGGCATAGAGAGCCAGTATAATTGCAGGCTGAGAGGCATTGCGTCTTAGTACTCTATGGTTACCATGTAGAAAATGTGTAAGAGTACCCGCTCCCTCATATCATCCCGTGAGTGTCGTAACTGGCGACAGAAAGAAACGCATCAGGAAATAGGCAGCAGTGTCTTCCTAACAAATACTAAAAACAAATAAAACTGCGGTTGCCAAATCGCTTGCCCAGCGTGGCAAGTATGGAAAATATATTACCAAGGGATTTACTTAGTATTCTTTTGATAGAAACAAACATATTATTAGTTGCGTGAAATTTTTCTTTGAACAATATTTTTTTATAGAATAAGGGTGACAAACGGGAATACAGTCCACCTGATGTTAAGTGGTTGCTGTGGCCCGTAGATATATATCCGCGATTACAAAGGAAAATGCAGATGCGTTGTCATCCGTGAGGACTAAGATGGAATGCCTCGTTTCCAGTAAAATGAGCTGAACACAGCAGTGGTGAGCTGCTAATTTACGATGGTATTCTGTGAGAGCGTGGCCCTTCCCCGGTCGAGCCGACCCATTCGTGCTACAACTCTACTACTAATATAGGTGCAGCATGGCTCCACTAAATAAATTATTGTAATTTTTTATGAGGGGCTACTTTAAAATGAGCCTATAAAAGTTCAGTGCTGAACATAATATGTGTGCCCGCTAACATTGTCCCATAGGGCTTCGTCACAGTTGCACAGTTGGCAAGCAGGTTGGCAGTCGCATTTTACTAATGTAGAGTGGGTCAGAAAGATTCACCAGAGACATGCTGCTGCCCATCGACTTTATTAGTTTCCACCTGTTGTCTGCAACCACGCCTACGGTATGATATGGGATTGTGAATGTTCTTAAACCGCCGCTACACGGAGCACAAAATCCATCGATCGTAAATGTGTGTGGTGCCCATAGACACTAAAATCTATCCTCGATTAAGACTAAAAATGCGGATGCGCTGCTTCGTTATATGGATCTAGGCTTCTTGTCGCTCACTTTATTCAAAATCAGTTTAATTTAACCAGGATTTAAGTTCAAATAAGAAAATCTTCTAATTTATTGAAATTGGGTTTAGTTAAAACTTGAAAGGACGACCCTCGAAAATATCTAATAGAGACAAACGAGTAAACGCGAAAAGAAGCTTATTTATATATGATTGTAACTTAGTTGCTCAAAACAAACTTTCCTTGAAGAATTTTCTGAACATCAAAATAAATATATAGAGAAAAGTAAAGGATTTTGTAATTGGTTTACTGTAAACGTCCTCTGCAATAATTTAATCAAATTTTAAGTTATAAACTTATTTCTTAGGAGTTATTAGGTCAAGCTTTGTGTGGGAAATCGCATCTTTAGATATCTACAATCCTCTTAAAGGGTTCTTATAAAGTGTAAGGTTGCCAAACAAGCAGACCGTCCACTCATAGACATTTTGCATGCATCCTCGATTAAAAGTTAAAATGCAAATGCGTTGTCTTATCTATACAATTCAAAAAAGTTGAGGTGTCCGTTTGTAACGTCAAAGTAACAGCTTTTAGTAAATGATTTCGTATAGTAAATGATTCAGTAAATGGCGGTTCACGACATCCGTTGAAAATCTGTCTGTTAGGCTTGCCATTCATGCAAAATACGGGAGAGGTCCTTATTAAGCAGAGACATGGGCGTGGAGCCTTGGTAGCGCAGATGGTTAGCGCTTGCTGTAAATTTCACAGTACGCGAGCAAACCGGGTTCAATCCCCGCCGGCACCAATGAAATTGTTAATTGCAATTTTAAGTGCTGATTTACCACGTGCTCGGCGGTGAAGGAAAACATCGTGAGGATGTGAAAATGCAGGCTGCATGTCAGAGAAATAAGAAAAAAAAATATTTCGAAGACATGTAAAGTTCGCCAACACGCATTGGGGCAGCACGGTGGACACTTCCTTGCCCTAAACCCTCTCAGAAATGAGAGGAGGCCTGTGCTCAGCAGTGGGACGTATATAGGCTGTAACTTTACTTTTTTATGGGCGTCTCCTCTTGTAGAAATTGCCCGAGATACTAGCAGGTTAAGAAGATTTCAAATACTGCTAGACCTACCTTTGAAGCTGGTTACAGTCATTGGTCTGAGTGTTGATATTTCTTATATAAAAGATAAAGTATTCAACCATATTTTAGAAGCTAAGATATCTAGCTGGCTTTACCCAGACCCGTGATAGCTCTTCCGTTCTAATTTACCCCGTGGTCAGCGGTGAAGTAAAACATCGTGAGGAAACAAACCTACAGGTCTGAGGAATAAAAATATTTCTAAGGCATTTGAAGTCCTCTTACACGTACTGACGTACGGACTAATTGCGCTATAACCCTCTCAAAAATGAAAAGATGCAAAGAGTTGTGTAACATATTAGGTAGAATTTAGAAAGAAAAGAGAGAAAAAATGAAAGGAACACTTTATTTTGGCACACACAAATTGACGTACAACCCTATACTAGTTAATGATAAAAAACAAAATTTAATGAATTTGACTTTTACGTCAAAGTCGTGACAAAAAAGGCCATTGTTCAGCGTGAGTTGATGACACCTCAACGCTGATTTTGAGTAAAGATCCAAAATATAATTACTTTTCATCATCATTACGCATTGTAGAGCCACGCTGCAGTTACATATATTGTGGTTGTATCATGAATGGGTCGGCTCGACCGGGGAAGGACCACGCTCTCACAGAGTACCAGCGTAAAATAGTAGCTTAATGCTGCTGTGTTTCGTATGGGGAGTGTAGAGAACCGCAGACCATTTTTACTGGAAACGAGGCGTTCCATCTGAGACCTCACGAGTGACAACGCATCTGCATTTTGATTCGTAATCCCAGATAGATGTAGACGTCTAAGGGCCACAGTAACCGTTTACCATCAGTTCGACTGTATGCTCGTTTATCACCTAATGCTATAAAAAATACACTCAAAAAACATTACCCTCCTATTATATGAACTCGAGCTAAACTCGTTCGGAATCCGTCTAAACATATTTATTTTTTTATAAATAATAGTAATATTTTTTATTTCAGATATACAAATAATCCATATAATATGTTAGCAAATATTAAACTTATAATTTATGTTAGTATACAAATCTAATTCTTAAATACAAGTGCCTTATCAACTAAACAGAGGCGGTAATATTATAACTGTATGAGTTGGAGCTAGCCCGCAACCTACCGAGCAACGAGGCTATTTTCTTTCTTATAGTGGCGTAGTAGTCATTCGTATGCGCCTATGCAAACATGCCTGATGCACTGCAAAATCGGGGTAGCCCCAACAATACCCTGAAGCCGTTATTGTACTGGACGCGTAAGGCGTCGACAGTCCGCTGTGAATAATTCGGCCACAGACTGCACGTGTAGAAAATTTGACAGTAGGCTTTAAATAAAGTTATCTTTACTTGTTCACTACACCGAGCAAACCTACGTGCCAACATATTACACCGGACTGCCAGCGTCCTACGTTCCCTTTCAATGTCCACATTGTCGTTTAGGTTATCGGTAAAAAATGCCCTAGGTACTTAAATTTACTAACTCGTTTTAAATCAGTGCCATTCAATTTAATAGTAGGCACTTTTTCTGGGCTTCTACAGCCGACGGCCCCAAACACCATGAACTTGCTTTTATTTGTGTTATAACTCAAGTCATAGTTTAACGCGTTCTTCTCACATATCTTGAAGAGTTCTCTGGTTACCTTGACCATTGGACTCGGTAGCACCATGTCATCCGCGTAACTAATGTTATTAAAACTTAAATCACACACATTGCAACCTGTACCTTTCAGAAAACTTATCAGCCCATTTCACATTATTATACTGATTGTTGTACCAGTACTGAAAAATTTTCAAAAGTTCTGCTGGAACCTTTTTATGGCGTAGCTTATCCCACAATAAATCATACTTCACGAGATCGTAAGCTCTGAAGAGATCTAAAAAACATGCATATACGCATATACACCTGTATACGGCGCTTTGTGTAGGTAATATTCAACAGTGTGCTTTAGGGCCAGGATAGCATTCTCAGTAGACAATTCAGACCGAAACCCAAACTGTGCATCGTGCAACTCAATATAGCTTTCCAACTGTATATCCAACAAGGTGTCAAGTATTTTAGCCATAATTGTTGCCAAAGATATAAGTCGATAATTACACTTGTCTGCTACGTCACTTATTTTGTTTTTAACTATAGGTACAACTATAGTCTGCATAAGGTCGTGAGGCGAGTACGAATGACAGAGACATGAAGAGAAAAATGTAACGAGTAATTGAGGCAGGTGAGGTCCAGCATGCTGCTGGTGCTCGATGCTGAGAGAATCATGGCCGGGAAAACTTCCCCTAGTCATATTTGTAATGACAGTAGTCACTTGATCAGGAGTAAACCGAATGAAGTCATTACTCTCATGACTCATGACGTACACAGGCATGGTGGGCTTAATATCGAGTTTGTTAGTGGCTTTCCAGAATTTTTGAAATTGTTTTCCTTACGATGTGATGCTATATTATCGAGTTGAATCTGCTCTTGATGGTTTTGACACTATTTTAGCTTCCTATTAAATATTTTACGTGTTAAACACATATCGTCATATATGGGACCACTAGTCGGTTTGTTTGCCACAACCATATGCGATACTTAAGCCTAGCTATCACGTGTGCTTCCCTCACATGTCTTTCCACCCTATAACATGACCACTACGCTTATAATATTTAAGGTCAGCATAACTCTGTATAGAGGCTTCTGATAAAGTAGTGACAATATTACTATACATGTCGTCAATCATTAACCTATGATGATTATTGTTACAGTGTGAATTGTATATGCTAAGTTCCTCAGGTAACTTAAGCGACATTAATTTGCTATTACACATATCATAATACATTTCAATCTGGTCACTGTCCCTTTCGCCCCATTTTACCTTTTTACATGATTTTATTGCAACTTCTAATTTCGGTTTAATAGTTACGACACTATACTACACTTAACAACAAAGAGGCAATGATCAGACCAATATACAATCAGATAAAAACAGCTCGCTTTTCACTATGGGATATAATATTATATATATATATATATATATATATATATATATATATATATAATATATATATATATATATATATATAATATACATTATATCCCATAGTGATATAATATATATCATTATTATCGGATATTGATTTGCTTGATAGCCTCGTCAGTTTATCAATAAAAACTATTATTAATTATATGATACAATTTCAAAGAAAAAAAGACTTAAAGAAATAAACTAAGAGGATTTCTTTTGTTTCCTTTGATAAGAATGTACATAATATTTGTAAATTTAGGAGTAGCAGAATTGAATGGGCACTTACCCTAATTTTCACAGAAATAAGGTTGAAAAAAGGCGAATAATTGGGCGGCTCTCCATAACATAAGCACTCACGCCTGTCACCCAGAGGGGTAGGCAGAGACTACAGACTTCCATTTGGCACGATCCTGACACACCTCTCTCGCCTCCTTCACATCCATACACCTACGCATACATGCTCGTCAGTTAAGGGAACTCCTAATTTGGCCCGTTTTCAATAAATCGCCAATTTGGTCGATAAATTTTAATTGGGCGGCTCTCCACTCGATAGAGTAAGGATCTGGTAGGAGATGTAAGAAGTCCATGGATGCAGGTAGCTTAGGACCGTAGTTTGTGGCATTCCTTGGGGAAAACAGCCAGCAGTGAACTTGTGAAGGGCTGTAATGATGGTAATGATGAAGAATAGCAAATGAGCACACATTCTCTCTGATACTGTAACACGTGCACACAATGTCTATCATTGATTCAGAATCAAAAAAGACGTTGTTAATAGGACTGAAATAAAAAACTTCGTAACCATTTTATAAGTCTCCGTTTACTATCCTTTTTATCTTTGTTGTTACATTGTGCTCGTATAATTTAAAACTGGTGTTTTGTGAGAACTTAGTAGTATTCCGGTCAAACGGTTCATTTATGCTTCAGCAATATAGTGTAGAGTTAAATTTTACTTTATTTGTTTTGAATCAACTTCATCCACCGGCTTTTTACAAGCCCTACCAGGTCGTCACTCACTTATATGTACGAGGCTGCCACTCGAGAAACTTTCTCCCCATCGGTTGTCGGTTTTTCGTGCTGTATGGCCTGCACATTGCCACTTCAGCGTACTAATCAGTATGTTATATGTCTAATAAAAACTACACAACAAAAAAGTTAAAGCATTAATAATACTTTATGTACCACCACCAGTTGCAAGTTTAATGCATGTTTTTGTATGTAAAAGTGGTACGCTTTAGTGTGATTAACCCGCGATAATTCGCGCTATGAGTATTGTATTCACGCAATTTCAGCCTCACGTTATTATTTTGGAAAACATATAAAAATATCTTATTTTCAGTAGCTGAGTTTTATATAACGTTACCGTCCCGCGAGGATCATCGTAAGGCTATTTTACTCATTATTGTACGTGTATTGGCGTAAGTATTATCCTTTGTTGTTTGAAAATGTAATTCGACGGCTTCGTGGCGCAATGGCTTAGCGGTGAGTTACGGTGCTGAGGGCTGCAGGTTCTAATCCCGCACGGAACAAGTTTGCTACTCGTATCTGTGGCTTACTAATAATTGTTCCAGACGTAGATATTTGTCTTTTTGCAATTGATGTATGTAAACTGCCGTCAACGATACAGGACAACATTCTAATGACGGACCCGGATTCTAACTCTAGCAACACCTATAAAAGCTTGTTTTAAATAGATTTTATTTTTAACCAGGGACCCGCTCCGACTCTGCCTGGGTGATATTATGGATGCGATATTAATGATTAATTTATTTCACAAATTAACTTATAATAAAAATTAAAATCCGATTTCAAATAACTTAAATAGAATAAAATAAATTTACATTCTGAACTCGGGACTTTGATTCCTTCATACATGGTTTCTTCATCATCATCATCATTAGAGCCCTTCAAAAGTCCACTGCCGAACATAGGCGTCCCCCAAGGTATGCCACAAAGCACGGTCCTGAGCCACCTGCATCTATCGACTTCCTGCATATCCCCCCATGAGCAACGACAGTTTCTTAGCATAACTTTTTTCACTTTAGAGTGAAATTGGATTTTAGTGTCGTCTAAACAGCTACAACCATCCTATAGTTATTTATTAATTTATTGTTTTCTATTGTTATTATATTTTAGTTATTTATTGATAAATAAAATGCTTAGAGGGTGACATAAACTTTAAGGTATTTCAAAAGTGAGAACGCTACGTAAATGATGCAAAAACCGAGCCTAAATTTAATTAACTTAGCACACAATCACGTGCATACATATGTATTATGTATAGCTCTTGCAATTCACGAAGTCAAGCAGGATTTACTCGTGGTTTAACGACACGCACACCGTGATAGTGCGCGTGTCTAACGAAGCGATGAGTTGCCAGCGTGCCGTCCCTAACAATATCCTTTTTTTGGTCTCACGCACACTTATTTTATATATATATATATATATATATATATATATATATATATATATATATATATATATATCATCATCATTATCATTAAAGCCCTTCACAAGTCCACTGCTGAACATAGGCCTCCCCCAAGTAATGCCACAAAACACGGTCCTGAGCCACCTGCATCTATCGACTTCCTGCATGTCTTACTTCGAGCTATATGGCCGGCCCATTGCCACTTCAGCTTACTAATCCGTTGGGCTATGTCGGTCACTCTGGTTTTACTGCGGATATCCTCATTTCTGAGTCTATCACGCAGAGAAACTCCGAGCATAGCCCTCTCCATAGCTCGCTGAGCGACCTTGAGCGTCCTCATACGGCCAGCAGTGAAGGACCACGTCTCTGATCCGTAAGTCATCACTGGCAACACGCACTGGTTGTACGTGTGTTGTTATATATATATATATATATATATATATATATATATATATATTTATATATATATATATATATATATATATATATATATATATATATATATATACATATATAATAATAATCTTTATTTGCGTAAAACATGGTATAGATGTTGTTCACAGGTAAAAATCGAGCACTCATGTTTGCTTATTTTACATAGCATGCAAATATTTTGAACAATGTCAAATTTTCTTTAATTATTTGAAATACCTTAGTCACCTGATTTAGTTAACAAAGAGAAATAATATTATAATAATTAATTACATGTCAATTTCAATACCTAATAATAGTCGCATAGTTTAATCAAAGATATATTGTAACAATACTATAGTTTGTTATTTTATATTTATTACAATAATTAAACGATTTTTTTTAATAAATATTATCTAGTACTTAATCTAATTTATTTCCAAGAATTGTTTTACACTATAGAAATTATTTTCATTCAGCCATTTGTACAATTTCTTTTTGAACAATGTAATATTTAGGGTTTTAAGTTCGTCAGGGAGTTTATTATATATTCGGACACACATGGTAAGGCAACTTTTGCTATATTTTTGTGATTTAGGTATATCCTTAAATACTAGCTTGTGTGGGTCCCTACGTGGGCGAGTAGTCTGTACCTCACAAGATTTTTCAAATAATTGTTTGTGTCTCTGCACAAATACACAAACTTCTAAAATATATATCATTGGTAGTGGCAGTATTCCAAGACCTTTAAATAGAGGCTGACATGATTCATTGGGTCTTACTCCGTAGATTGCCCTAATGCACTTTTTCTGCGCAATAAAAGCCCGATTCCAATCCGAACTATTTCCCCACATCACCAGTCCATAACGGAGTATAGACTCGGCATATGCTCGGTAAGTCATAACAGACGTTTTTATGTCAGACACTTTTTTTATTTGGTTGAGCGCGTAAGAACATTTATTTACTTTATTACAAACTTCATCGATATGTGCTTTCCAGTTCAGATTCTGGTCTATGACCACACCTAAATTTTTTTTTCTATTTGATTGATTTTTATAATGTTTAGCTTGAAATTGTACTGGTTATGTTTTGACTTATTAAACTGAATAAAATTTGATTTTGCCAAGTTAATTTTTAAATTGTGAGCTTGTAGCCATTCAATTATATTATCAATTGTATCATTTATGTCCAATTCATGATTATATATTCAATTTTTATTTTTTTTAGTCCTAACTATAACCGAAATGTCATCAGCGTATGTGATACATTCATGACTTGTCGCATCAGATATGTCATTAATATATAATATAAACAATATAGGCCCTAAGATACTGCCTTGTGGAACTCCATTAATATTTTCAAGGCAGTTGGATTTATATGTTCTTAGTTCTTTATATATTAATTTTGTTATCGTGACACATTGAGTATGATTTGTTAAATACGAAGCAATCCATTTCAACGTAATACCCCTTATTCCTATTTTTTCCAATTTATTTAATAATAGATCGTGTGATACGAAGTCAAATGCCTTAGTCAAAAAACGGTCCCGTAGACAAATAATTATCATTAATATTGGTCAACACTGTATTTATTAGGTGATGAATAGCTAAGTTAGTCGATTTATGTTTTTGAAAGCCATATTGATTTTTATTTATAATGTTAAACTTATTGCAAAATTCTAGGAGCCTTTTATACATACACTTTTCAAATACTTTTGAAAGTATAGGTACAAGGGTAATTGGGCGATAATTACTAACGACGTTTCTGTTGCCACGTTTGTGTATAGGCTTTACAATGGAGGACTTTAATGTTTCTGGAAAGCTTCCTGATGAGAATGACAAATTGACAAGATGAGTTAAAACGTCAATTATTTTATCAATGCATGACTTCAATATGTGTGTATTTATGCCATCGTAGCCTACAGAGTTGGTTTTATTTAAGGTCATTACCTCTAATTTTACTTCATTTACTGACATGGGTTTAAGGAACATTGTGTTTAAGTTAAAATTGTTCGTAATATAAGAGCCTTCGCCATTGTTTACATTGTTAATACTAATTTTTCCGATGTTTGTAAAGTAGTTGTTAAATATTTGGGATATTTCTTCCGGGTTTGCTATGTCGGAGTCGTCAATTTTTAGATAGTCAACAGAAGCTTCACTTTGTGTTATACCTATTTCATTTTTTATTATAGACCACGTTGCTTTACATTTATTATTATTATTTTGAATAAATTTTATGTTTGCAAGTCTCTTAGATTTATTTATACATTTTTTTTAGGATATTTGAATATGTAAAATATTTCTGTCTATTGCTTGCTGATTTATGTGTATAATAGTTATATCGGAGTTTTCTCTTTGTGTTACAACTTTTTAGTAAGCCTTTACTAAACCACATGCGATTTTTTTTTGAGTTATTAACCTTTACTTTTTTAGTTGGGAAACACAAATCGTAGAACAACCTGAAGTTCGAATGAAAGTTATTGAAGGCTATATTCAAGTTAGGTTCACTATATACTTCAGACCAAGAGAGGCTATTCAAGCATTCCTTAAATTTTTTAATATTTTCTAAAGAATAGTCTTTTTTGAATGAGTAGTAGGATTTTTCTGTTTTAGGAATATTTTTTTGGATCGGAATACTCAGTAGTTGCGCTGTTTCATGATCCGACAGATAGAGAGGCATTACATGAGCAGTAGCGTCCTTTACATTACTAAGGATGTGATCTATACACGATTCTTTGCGAGTTGGAATATCAGGCATGTCAGGCTGCCAGGTTTCAAGGTATTTATATTAAAGTCACCTACTATAACAATGTTGTAATTTGGTTTTACTTTTTTTGATAAATCATGTAGTAAATACCTCAATTTATTTAGAAATATGGTAGGGTCAGAGGAAGGGGTTCTATAAATACAAATAACAATTAGCTTGTGAAAAGGTATTACTATGCCACATACCTCAAAAACTTTTTGCATAGTATATGTTTGTAAGTGTGTGAGTTCAGTGAAATTAATATAGTTTTTTGTCAAGATACACGTACCACCTCTATTCTTATCCCTACAAAAAGCAGCGGCCAAGGTATAGTCATTTATTTTAAAATAGTTTTTGTAACAAGCTTTTAAAAAAGTTTCTGAAAGGCATATTATTTCTGGGATTTTATCTTTTCCAAATAGTTCAAACAACGTTAATTCCAACAGCGAACTCGAACGAACGAGTTTTGATAATATACTAGCTATGTTTTGATGCATGATATTAAAATATTGTAACTTATTAAAATATTGTAACTTATCCTCGAAATAAATCATTTTTATTAATTACGGGAAAGTAGTGTGGGATAGTTCTCTTTTTCTTAGATGTAACATTTTGGCGTGTAACAGGATCAGCGGGGCTCAACCTAGCCAGGTCAATATCAGTATTTTTGGGTGGGAAATAGTAAGGTATTGTTCCCTTTTGGATAATATTCTGATTTTTTAACGTCAGGTTTGGTTTACTGCCTATCACCAAGTTTTTCAAGTTTCTTATATTTAAACATTTTTCATTATAATCAATACAGTCAATAGTGTAGTTTATAGATTTACATAATGAAAATAAATTGTTATTATTACATTTAACAAAATGGCAATTTTTAAATCGATTACATAACATTTGAATTGTATAATTTACGTCAGTGAAACTGATATAGTCATTATTAAAGATATTTAGTACTATAATGTTGTTATTTACATATTTTTTAAATAAACTCTGTAACTGCTTGTATAGTATTTCCAAGTCATAATCATTCTCTCCAACACATATAACCAGTTTATCATTTGGCTTAAGAAGAAGATTTTGGCAATTTCGTAGTACTTCGGTACTCGGTGCAGAGGGTTTCGTGAACACCTTTACTATATAATTCTCATATTTCGAGTTTTGTCTAGAACGTGTTAATACTGCCGCCATGTTAGTGCATTGTTGAGTGCCAAAAATTAATATCTCATCAATGTCTGCTTGCTTAATATCTCTAATTTTACATGTCGAAATGGCAGTATTAGGCACGAATGCGTCTTGATTCAGAAGGCAGAGTTTTTTGTTCAGCTCTGTAATTTCTTTTTCAGCCTGATACAACTGTTCTTCTAAATGTGTTATTCTTAGCTGTAGAGAAGTTATAATGTCTACCTTGGTACCGTTACCATCGATTTTTTTTTTCAACAGTCGATTGGGAATTAGGCGTCTTGAAAGGTGAAATTGAAGAGTGCAATGAAGTTCTTCTTCCTTTATTGGTGCTACGATTTAGATTTTTTTGCGGTAGCGATTGACACAAAGATTTGAGTGTATCGTTTTCTTTAGTCAATTTGTTGATCTGCCTGTTAAGAGCGTTATTTTCTAACATCATATCATCTAGTTCATTTTGCGTACTTGCTAGCTTCAATGATAATTTATTTATTGTTTCTTTCATTTCTTGTATAATTTAATGTATATTTTAAGGTGTAATCAACGCTTCTTGATAGTTGATCCGGCGATGTTATGATCGATTCCTCTGATGTGTCCATTGTAGTAAGGATGTGAGAATCGTTTATTTGGGACGTTAAGTTCGTAGGAGTAGACACCACATTTCGGCTATATTTAGGGGACGATGATTTTTTTTCGTACTGTTATATTACTGGTTATAGAATCTGAGTTTTGTTTAACGTTTGTCTTTAATTTTGATTCGCATATTTTACACTTCCATTTTTTTATAGAGTCCGTATCCCTTAATC
>CAJQZP010001081.1:0-17537 GCA_907164705.1 Parnassius apollo
GATCGACGTCGACGTGATATGTGGTAGTGGATTCTCTTACGCTGCCACTACACGGCGAACATCTCACATATATATGATCACAGTCATCTTATAACAATAAATTGATATGGGGTAGTAGATTCTCTTACGCCGCCACTACATGGAGAACATCTCGCATATATATGATCACCGTCATCTTATAACAATAAATTGATATGGGTTAGTGGATTCTCTAACGCCGCCACTACATGGCGAACATCTCACATATATATGATCACCGTCATCTTTATAACAACAAAATTGGATATGGGGTAGTGGGATACGCTGCCACTACACGGCGAACATCTCACATATATATGATCACAGTCATCTTATAACAATAAATTGATATGGGGTAGTAGATTCTCTTACGCCGCCACTACATGGAGAACATCTCGCATATATATGATCACCGTCATCTTATAACAATAAATTGATATGGGTTAGTGGATTCTCTAACGCCGCCACTACATGGCGAACATCTCACATATATATGATCACCGTCATCTTATAACAATAAATTGATATGGGGTAGTGGATTCTCTAACGCCGCCACTACATGGCGAACATCTCACATATATATGATCACCGTCATCTTATAACAATAAATTGATATGGGGTAGTGGATTTTCTTACGCCGCCACTACATGGCGAACATCTCACATATATATGATCACAGTCATCTTATAACAATAAATTGATATGGGGTAGTAGATTCTCTTACGCCGCCACTACATGGAGAACATCTCAAATATATATGATCACCGTCATCTTATAACAATAAATTGATATGGGGTAGTGGGTTCTCTAACGCCGCCACTACATGGCGAACATCTCACATATATATGATCACAGTCATCTTATAACAATAAATTGATATGGGGTAGTGGATTCTCTTACGCCGCCACTACATGGCGAACATCTCACATATATATGGTCACCGTCATCTTATAACAATAAATTGATATGGGGTAGTGGATTCTCTTACGCCGCCACTACATGGCGAACATCTCACATATATATGGTCACCGTCATCTTATAACAATAAATTGGATATGGGGTAGTGGATTCTACCGTCATCTTAAACAATTAAATTGATATGGGGTAGTGGATTCTCTAACGCCGCCACTACATGGCGAACATCTCACATATATATGGTCACCGTCATCTTCTAACAATAAATTCATATGGGGTAGTGGATTCTTCTTACGCCGCCACTACATGGCGAACATCTCACATATATACGATCACCGTCATCTTATAACAATAAATTGATATGGGGTAGTGGATTCTCTTACGCCGCCACTACATGGCGAACATCTCACATATATATGATCACCGTCATCTTATAACAATAAATTGATATGGGGTAGTGGATTCTCTTACGCCGCCACTACATGGCGAACATCTCACATATATATGATCACCGTCATCTTATAACAATAAATTGATATGGGGTAGTGGATTCTCTAACGCCGCCACTACATGGCGAACATCTCACGTATATATGGTCACCGTCATCTTATAACAATAAATTGATATGGGGTAGTGGATTCTCTAACGCCGCCACTACATGGCTAACATCTCACATATATATGGTCACCGTCATCTTATAACAATAAATTGATATGGGGG
The DNA here is from genome assembly GCA_907164705.1 of Parnassius apollo. Lineage (NCBI taxonomy): Eukaryota > Metazoa > Arthropoda > Insecta > Lepidoptera > Papilionidae > Parnassius > Parnassius apollo. Next base: position 1,654 of record CAJQZP010001081.1, read on the forward strand.
TAGTGGATTGTCTTACGCCGCCACTACATGGCGAACATCTCACATATATATGATCACCGTCATCTTATAACAATAAACTGATATGGGGTAGTGGATTCTCTTACGCTGCCACTACATGGCGAATCTCACGCTGCCTCTGATCACCGTCATCTTATAACAATAAATTGATATGGGGTAGTGGATTCTCTTACGCCGCCACTACATGGCGAACATCTCACATATATATGATCACCGTCATCTTATAACAATAAATTGATATGGGGTAGTGGATTCTCTAACGCCGCCACTACATGGCGAACATCTCACGTATATATGGTCACCTCATCTTATAACAATAAATTTATGGGGTGGTGTTCTCTAACGCCGCCACTACATGGCTAACATCTCACATATATATGGTCACCGTCATCTTATAACAATAAATTGATATGGGGTAGTGGATTCTCTTACGCCGCCACTACATGGCGAACATCTCACATATATATGATCACCGTCATCTTATAACAATAAACTGATATGGGGTAGTGGATTCTCTTACGCTGCCACTACATGGCGAACATCTCACATATATATGATCACCGTCATCTTATAACAATAAACTGATATGGGGTAGTGGATTCTCTAACGCTGCCACTACATGGCGAACATCTCCCATATATATGATCACCGTCATCTTATAACAATAAATTGATATGGGGTAGTGGATTCTCTTACGCCGCCACTACATGGCGAACATCTCACATATATATGATCACCGTCATCTTATAACAATAAATTGATATGGGGTAGTGGATTCTCTAACGCTGCCACTACATGGCGAACATCTCCCATATATATGATCACCGTCATCTTATAACAATAAATTGATATGGGGTAGTGGATTCTCTTACGCCGCCACTACATGGCGAACATCTCACATATATATGATCACCGTCATCTTATAACAATAAATTGATATGGGCTAGTGGATTCTCTTACGCCGCCACTACATGGCGAACATCTCATATATATATTATCACCGTCATCTTATAACAATAAATTGATATGGGGTAGTGGATTCTCTAACGCCGCTACTACATGGCGAACATCTCACATATATATGATCACCGTCATCTTATAACAATAAATTGATATGGGGTAGTGGATTCTTCTTACGGCCACTACATGGCGAACATCTCAATATATGAATCATCTTATAACAATAAATTGAATGGGGTAGTGGTTAGGCACTACATGGCGAACATCTCCCCATATATATGATCACCGTCATTATAACAATAAATTGATATGGGGTAGTGGATTTTCTTACGCCGCTACTACATGGCGAACATCTCACATATATATATGATCACCGTCATCTTATAACAATAAATTGAATGGGCTAGTGGATTCTCTTACGCCGCCACTATATGGCGAACATCTCATATATATATTATCACCGTCATCTTATAGCAATAAATTGATATGGGGTAGTGGATTCTCTAACGCCGATACTACATGGCGAACATCTCACATATATATGATCACCGTCATCTTATAACAATAAATTGATATGGGGTAGTGGATTCTCTTACGCCGCCACTACATGGCGAACATCTCACATATATATGGTCGCCGTCATCTTATAACAATAAATTGATATGGGGTAGTGGATTCTCTTACGCCGCCACTACATGGCGAACATCTCACATATATATGATCACCGTCATCTTATAACAATAAATTGATATGGGGTAGTGGATTCTCTAACGCCGCCACTACATGGCAAACATCTCACATATATATGATCACCGTCATCTTATAGCAATTAATTATCATTTTCAAAAAATATGACAAATATATTGGAAAGAAGCTTCTTACTTAGGTATTTTAATGCATTTGTCTGCCTGTACCGACTTAAAAAAGATGCGAGAAACTAGTTCTTGAAAGTAATTTTCTTAAATGGAATCCTTGTAAGTGCCAAAACACTTCATGCTAGCGATTTTTATTTCTTTTAGTTCGTTAGTCAAATTGGTTCATTTACAAATAAACTTCGATGCTTCTATTGCAACAAAATAATAATGTTAAGGAAAACATTTCGCTATCTTTAAAAAAGTATTGTTTTAAATATTCATATATAATCTCGTTGTTGTGGATTTAGATAATTACGTAACATTTTCAGTTTTAAAAAGTTTTATTTTCTTAAATTTGCATTTCCAAACTTAGTACAATAAATATATGAAGAAAATAACATATGAAGATGGGAGATACCTCTCAAAATATAAAATATGAGGCTTAAAATTTGGTCACTCTATAAGCTTTTGTTAATTAACAACTGACCTGACACAGAAGAGATTCACAGCAATTTACAAATGCGATATCACCCTTGAGGACTATGATGTAATGTTTCGTTTCCGGGTAAAAAGTGCACGCTCGAAGTTTTTGACGAATATTTTTACTTAGCATAAATTGTTCAACAAGGTTTAATTCAATTTGGACCGAGATTCTAATCAACAGATTAACTCAACTGAGAGGAGTTTGGGAATTCAGACACAACATTTTCTTGTTAAGTACTTGGAGACATGGTTCTTCCATGCTGGCCGTATAGAAAAGCTCAAGGTCTTAAGCGAGCTATAGCGAGGGCTATTACTCAGAGTGTTAGATAGCGTATTAGACTTTATAATAAGGATATTCGCTACACATCCAGAATAATGGACATATCCCAACGGATCAGTAAGGTGAAGTAGTTAATAGGCTGTCCGTATAGCTCAAGTAGCCGACATTTGGGAAGAAAGGACTTGTGCGGGACTGTAATGAAAATGGTGATAAAAAGCACAGCATATTTTGCGAATTAAATAACATATATTGCGCTTATTATTTGTGAGTAATTTTCAGGAAGATGCTTCTGCTCATCTCCCGTTACAGTTTTTCCTTCCCGATGTCGCTTCTTACGATGCCGACGGGATATTGGATTAATAGGCTTGTGAATACTCTTGATGATGATTGTTTTAATTTTTATCAATAATTGCAATGTTAGGCATGTTTCTTCACTCCGTGGCACAGACTATCATATGGCATTAAGTTCATATTACATTAAGTCTTCACTTATAAGTTTGCTATCACCGTTGATATAAAGAAAGCGAAGAAAATTAATAAAATCACCGAAGATACTACATTTTCCATGCACTCAATATATCTTATAACTATAACTATAATATAAAGATTTATTTATATAACGGTAAAAAGAAGTTCTTTTTAGAACTGTAAAAGTAATTACTTAATAGGAAACATGGCGCTCATCCTTTATAGAACACATGTGAATTTTCCACACCGTGAGCAAACGTTTTAATTTTATTTACCTTGGGTGACGTCATTTATTTTAAATGAATTTAATGGAATTTTAAGTCATGAAGCAGAGCATCACTAATTTAGACAGCTTAAAGAACTTTATTTAGAATTTTTATTGAAACCGTATTTATGTAAGGAAAGGAAAATTTAAGTTTTCTTCAAAAAAAAATGAGGGGTGACAAACGAGTACATAGTTCACCTGATGGTAAGTGGATAATGTGACCCATAGACATATACATCTATCCTCGATTAAGAATCAAAACTTAAGCTGGAATGCCATATTTCCGGTAAAAATGGTTTCGGGTTCTCTTCACTCACCATACGAAACACAACCGAAGGAATTAAGCTGCTATTTTGTGCTGGTACTCTATGAGAGCGTGGTTCTACCCCGATCAAGCCGACCATTTGACTTGACCAAGGTTTTGTACAGGTTTTATTCATAAATTTTTCAGGCTTTTCAAATCCACGACTGGATGAGGGAGGGCTTCTCTCGTTTTAAGAAGGGTTTGCCAATATCAGCATGCTTCGTAGACGGACCGAAAATCGCAGTACCAGACGTCTCGCATCTTCCACATCTACCAGACTCTCGTCGCTAGTTATTTCTAGCCTTAGCGTCGCTAGCTCTTTACTTGTTTACGGCCTGCTCTATACTTTACGTTATACCGGCATCTATCGCAAGCCATAATAACGCCTTAGTCTACAAAAGTCACCTCTTACGACACCCATGAGATGGAACAAGACGATAACCGAACGCCAACAAGCGACACAATAATTCAATCATCATATAAATTAATTTAAAAATGAAAATAATGTTTACGGATTTCATCGCGTTTAATTTAACTTTTTAATCCCCGACGTTTCGGGTGCTTTACCGCACCCATAGTCACGGGGGCTGTTACTATATACTATACACTGGGGGGAGATATTTGACGTCCCGATACCATCATAGCTAGCCCAGCTATGTTCACAGAGTAATATTCCGTTTTTTGAATATCAGTCTGTAGTCTGTGAACATGTTCAAAATTGACCCCGCCGTAACATTAAATTTAATTGACCTTACACTTTTTTATTTTATTAAATGAAATTAATATGTAGTGTTCGCATAAATATGAGAAATAATTAAACTAATTTTAATTAAAAGTGAAAGCCGACTTCAAAGAATTAGTTTTTCCCCTTTTTAGAGGACTAAGGAATATCACAAGTTCAATGTCTTTTAAAACAGCTACATTAAAAACTTTATCACCTATTTCGGTACCCTCAGGTGGAGATTTTTCTCTAAATTGATATTGTGATGACTATTTAATAAAATAAAATAACTATTTAATAGTAATTATTATATTTTTAAGGTGGACTTCGACTTTAACTTCGTTGTACGAAGTACCATATAGCTCGGTTGAATCACTTCCAACCATCGACTCCCTGCATGTTTCATCAGGTCTTCATTCCTTCTATAAGTAAATAAGTTTTTTTTTATAGCTACACATAATATTATTTAAAATAAACAAGTTATAATACAAAAACGCATAAAAAGTTAACCATTTACTATTCAAATAGTAAATAGAAATGCTGACTTGCTCAACTGTGTTCGGACAAAGCACATTTCTTACAATAATATCATGAATTTTTGAATTATATATATATATATATATATATATATATATATATATATATATATATATATATATATATATATATATATATATATATATATTATGTGAAAATGATTTCTTTTACCGCATTTCGAAGACTCAGTTACTCATCCACACCTGGTTAGATTATTGTAATTTAGTAGGTGCAGGCGACAAGCAATATATCTTGTACGGAATTACTGCCCCCTATTAACCCCTAATAGTGTGTCACTTACGTTTGCGGCAGCTTAGGCAAGGTTGAAGTGGAAGGAGACGAAGACATTTTCCTATATTACTTTTATTTTATAATTTACAAGTTAACTTAACTACTGTGACAATGTGAGTACACAGGTATACTAGAATAGTTAACTTACTACTAGGAAAAAATAGTTCTATTTTTGAAATAGGCATATTTTTTCTAATTTGATTTCACTGTGTATTTCACGTTTATAGAACTTCGAGTTTGTCTGTCAGAAATGTATTTTTCAGGGAATATTTTCATAAAGGAAATGATTGTGATTCGGCATAAAAAATATTGTGATTGCAAAACATAAATAAAAGAATGAATATTTATGTTTCTTATAGAATAAGTGTGACAAACGAGCACACAGTCCACCTGATGGTAAGTGGATGCTGTAGCCCATAGACATCTACATTTATCTTGAATCAGGAATCACAATGCAGAGGCGTTTCACCCCTGAGGAATGAGATCAAATGCCTCGTTTTCAGTATAAAGGGTCTCGGTTCTCTACACTCACCATACAAAACACAGCAGCATTAAGCTGCTATTTTACGCTGGTATTCTGTGAGAGCGTGGTCCAGTGGACCTACGACGGTCGCACCGACGCATTCGTGCTGCAACCACAATAAAGCTGTAGCATGGCTCTACCACGTTGAATTGCAAATCTTAAGATACAATCACAATATTATATTAACAGTAAAATAATGTCATGACTTGATTGAAAAAATAAATAATGTAAGAACATTTAATAATATAAATTAATTTAAAAACATCTTTCATGTAAGAAAAGTTTATATACTTGCTGATTTACTTTCTTATATACTTGCTTATACACCTGCTTATATAATTACTTATATACCAGCATATATAATTACTTAAAACATACTAAATATACTTGCTTGTTTACTTGCTTATATACTTTCTTATTTACTTGCATATTTACTTGCTTATGTACTTACTTATATACTTACTTATATACTTGCTAATATACTTGCTTATTTACTTTCTTATATACTTGCTTATATACTTGCTTATTTACTTACTTATTGTCTTGATTATATACTTACTTATTTACCTTCTTAAGTACTTGCTTATATACTTGCTAGTATACTTTCTCATATACTTGCTAATATACTTGCTTATTTACTTTCTTATATACTTGCTTATATACTTGCTTATATACTTACTTATATACTTGCTTATATACTTGCTTATATACTTGCTTATATACTTGCTTATATACTTACCTATAAACATTGCTTATATAGTTGTTTATTTTCTTGCTTATATACTTGCATATTTACTTTCTTATATACTTACTTATATACTTGCTTATATACTTACGTATATACTTGCTTATATTATAACTTATATACATACTAATATACTTGCTTATATACTTGCTAATTTATTTGCTTATATACTTACTTATATACTTGCATATATACTTACTTATATACTTGGTTATATACTTTTTTATTAACTTACTTATATACTTACCTATATACTTGCTTATTTACTTGCTTATATACTAACTTATGTACTTGCTTATATACTTGCTTATATACTTGCTTATGTACTTTCTCATGTACTTACTTATATACCTGTTTATATACTTGCTTATATACTTGCTTATATACTTGCTTATATACTTACTTATATAATTGCTTATATACTTGCTTTTTTACTTTCTTATATACTTGCTTATTTACTTGCTTATATACTTTCTAATATACTTGCTTATTTACTTTCTTATATACATGCTTATATACTTGCTTGTATACTTCTAAACCTACTTATATACTTGCTTATATACTTGATTATTTACTTTCTTATATACTTGCTTATATACTTGCTTTTATACTTGCTTATATACTTACTTGTATACTTGTTTATATACTTGCTTATTTACTTTCTTATATACTTACTTATATACTTGCTTATATACTTGCTTATATAATTACTTATATACATACTAAATTTACTTGCTTATTTACTTGCTTTTATACTTGCTTATGTACTTATTTACGTACTTGCTTATATAATGCAACATACTTGCTTATTTACTTGCTTATGTACTTGCTTATATACTTACCTGTAAACATTGCTTATATAGTTGCTTATATTCTTGCTTATATACTTGCATATTTACTTTCTTATATACTTACTTATATACTTACTTATATACTTACTTATATACTTGGTTATTTACTTGCTTAATTTCTTGCTTATATACTTGCTTATATGCATACTTATTTACTTTCTTATATACCTACTTATATACTTACTTGTATACTTGCTTATATACTTACTTATACACTTACTAAAATACTTTCTTATATTATAACTTATATACATACTAATATACTTGCTTATTTACTTTCTTATATACTTGCTTATATACTTTCTTATATACTTGCAAAAATATTTGCTTATATACTTACTTATATACTTGCTTATATACTTGCTTATATACGTACTTCGGTTCGAAAAAACCTCTGTGTTTATTTTTCTTCATCTCTGGGGAAGAAGAAAAAATAAACCTAGCGCGTTAAAAAAATTAACAATATATAATTTCGTACAATTCGTATGAAAATATTTAGAAACAGCATGGTAGCAATTGCCTCACTGCTAGGGGATATTATCAATCATACTCTTTTGTACTATAATAAACCTTACTAAATAATATTTGCTTAATAAAAATTTTGGAACTTTTTGATAGATAAGGCCTGCATATTTTTTGGGACTTGGTTGTAAAAGCGAATACATGAAGGAATTACTGGCTATACTACTACCACTCGGAAAGTACGTTAAGTCGTTGATCCTGCATTTGAACTCTCTCCGTTCGTGTCAGTTTATCATCCCATCGGATTATGGGAATGAGGGAATACAAAGTGGCATTTATGCGAAGTACAAATGCCACTTTGTATTTCCTCATTCTTGGGCACACTCGGGCACTATAATCCTGTCCTGCGCAGAGGGCTGGTCTCCGTTGACTGTTGACCGTTACTGGCCGCCGTAATGCTGTGGCCCACAGACACCTACATTCATCTTCAATTAAGAATTACATCTTAGTCCTCATTTCCAGTAAAAAGGCATTTCGAAACACAGCAGTACTATGCCGCTATTTTGCGCTAATATTCTGTGAGAGCGTAGTCCTTCTCCGGTCGAGCCGACTCATTCGTGCTACAGCCAAGTAGCTGCATCTTCGCTCTACCACGTATAATATTACACCAATGAAGATGCATTCAGCGTATTAAGCATATTAATTATATTATTTCACATATGCTGTTAATTCACGATAGTACATATTTTTTGAGCCGCACTAGCTCTTATATGTACTTGGCAATACATTCCTACCAGCAATATTACAGTTTCATAGTGACTACCACTTTAAAAAAGGTATCCTAAAGAAATTTATTTTATCTTTCTTCCTAACACAATTCTAGAAAGCGCGTCTCGTTCGAATCTCAATGCGGTTAAAAAGTAGCTCTACCACGTAGAGATTTTTTTATACTAGGCTGCACTAAAAGTATCGGGAATGGATTATTTCCACTGTTCCTGTCATATTAAAATCTTTTTAAATGAAAACTCCTTGGTTTTAAAAATCGAATACCATTTATTATTTAAAAAAAGATTCTCGGTCTTGTCACAAGGTTTTGTCAAACTTGTTTAGTCGTTGAGAAAATGGAATTGACTCGAGAAAATTCAAGAGCGATGATTTATTATGACTTTCGAAGTGGTTTAACACAAAAACAGTGTGTTCACCGGATGATTTCTGCATTTGGTGATGAAGCCCCATCCAAAACCACAATTTATCGCTGGTTTACTGAATTTCAACGTGGACGTGTCAAGCTCAGTGATGATCCCCGTCGAGGTCGTCCAAAAACTGCAGTCACCCAAGAAAACTTTGATGCTGTGCGTAAGCTGATTGAGGAAGATCGGCATGTGACATACCGTGAAATTCAGGCAACTTTAGACATTGGCATGAGTCAAATACAAATAATCGTGCATGAAAAATTAGGTGTGAAAAAGTTGTTTTCCTGATGGATACCGCATTCGCTCTGTGAAGAGCAAATAGCGGCTCGCTTTACCTGGTGCGTCAGAACTCTCGAAATATTCCACACAGGATCCTCAAATGCTGTATACAACATCATATTAGGTGACAAATCCTGGATATACGCGTACGAAACCGAAACAAAAACCAGTCATGAGTTTGGGTGTTCGAAAATGAGTTTAAGTCAACAAAAATTGTTCGTTCACGGAGTGTTGCAAAAAAAAATGGTGGCCACGTTTGTCTCCAAAACCGGCCATGTTACGACTATTCCTCTTGAGGGACAATTAATAGGGACAGTTATCCGCTATCGCTTTTTACGACAGGCATACTATGGGGTAACAAATATTCTTATGCCACCCTAGAGAACTCCTCGAAAAGTTCAACATTAGTAGGATATGAGATGTGAAACTATTTGTTCAAGGCGCTGTTTCCCGGTGCAATTTTTGGTACTTTACATTAAACATTTAAGTGCTCCATTCCATGTCATCCCATATGTGTCATAAAAGGGCGACAGAAAGAAACCGAAAAGGGAGATGGGCTGCACTACTATCTTACTGATAATAACTCAAAATACTATAAGATTCGGATGACAACCAGTCTCCCAAGCATGGAAACTATGGCTAAATCTATATGAGGAAAACCACAAGGGAGGACTGTGTTCAGTAGTAGACTTTTGATAAGCTGTAAAGGATTGATATATTGGTCCGAGATGATTGTACTAGCGTCCATCGGCACAATGGCACTCCCGTGATTAATTATTAATTAAAAGTTAAAAATACTGTAAAAGTTTGTAATATCGACAGGATGAAAATTAAAAACCATAAGATATGACCAACATGTACGTTGTAAAAAAAGATCCCTAAGCCTTCCAAAGTTGTATTAAAGTGTTGCGGGTCATATAATTATACCTGCGGCCGTTACAAAATACGTGGCTTATGGGAAATCTATGTGCAGTACGAATCTTAATCTTTCAACAAAATGACTTCGCTCTAAACTCGTCTAAAGAAATAGATCATATATATCTGTAAAAAATTCGTAGCTATGTTCTGCCTAAAACATTTGTAGGTATATTCCGTTAAAATATATATCACTTCAACGACCTTTTAAATTCAATGCTGGTTAAAACATTTTAAGAAATAAGCTGGCAAAAAAATCATTAACTGAAAGTTTTGCGCACTTACCATGCCACCCAGGACCGGATTATCCCAAAACTATTTCCACCATTGCTTTAGACCGACATCATCCAGATCACCGGTGTTTCAGAAACTTTTTTTCGTGATATACGAAGTTAAAGAAAGGGAGAGGAGTGCGAAACTTGCATTACCTAGGGGCGTCTACAGCGTTCAAACTGGCCTAACACCATCTCATATTCACCGTGCTAGGTGGGCGAATGAATTAGCTTGGAGCCGAATTCGTCCCACTGATAATACTTTTCCAGTTAATCACCAGAGTGTATTGCTTGCAGATGAGATTGCTCTTAAGAGGCAATTTTACATTTTGGCAGTCAGTTACCCAATACAATTGTATATAAAGTAATTGCCTGCATGCGATTATTGCAAATCTACCTTGCGATGGGTGAAGTGCATTTTTGGTGAAATTCCACCCTGTTGCCCATTCTTGTGAGAGTATATCTATTCTCCCTATTCTTATAAGACACCTGTGTCTTCCCGTTTCGTACACGGTATCGCACTTGCGCATTGGACCTTGAGTCCGTTACGTGGAGGCTATGAGATCAGAAAAATTTACACGCCCTTGCACGGCAATGCCCGGGAATGTACCCCGGAAGCACCGTCGCGACCCCAGCATGAATTTGCTGCATATGCCAACGTTTTGACCGCGAAGGTTGGGAAAAGGGATGCATCATTATAGTGACACTCGCCTCCCCACCACCGTCGCATCAGTGGTACGGCACGGCCAAAATGTGCGTAGGTACGCTCCACACGCATCCGGAGGACTCTCAGCAAGTTTATGTAGAGCAGCCACCTCGGGCCAGTGCTTCTCCATGAATCAAACGTCTGAGATCCTCTAAGTTCACCGTGGATGACAAAGACACTATACTAAGCCCCCTCCCCCTCGCCACTACATTTCTAGCATAAGCGTTTTAATCTTGGAGTAGACAGAGTTTAATAAAAAATACACATTGTATTCACATATTTTTATTTATCCATTATAACTAGATAATAACATATGAGATTATATAACAAGAATATTTTAAACGTGTTATTTATTTTAAATCACATTTACGTCCATTGAAGGAATGTATAAAAATATTTTTATAATCTAGCTCAACATAAACCAATTTATAATTGATTGGCAATAAGTGTTGCAATATTAACGTGCAATTTTATAATTGATAAATTGAACTAATTCTAATGCTCTTTGTTTTATAATTATCATCTAGATTGCAATCATCATCACACATCGCTATTGATACAATAACCAATACTGGAGTGGCGAAAACGGTGTATCCTGAAAATAAACATATTTTTAATGAACGGTCAACTTTAATTGTGAATAATACTTTTTTTGGTGAAAAATTATTTTAAGTTCTTAATTTTCTTTTCATTATTACCGTGCGCCTAGCGAAAAGAACGGATATCAGTTAGTTAATTTATAAAGACAAGGTTCCTATAGTTTACTGTTGATTGAGTGTTTTACGCAACGTTCACGTTGATTGTCATTTTCTCTAAATTAGTCTGAAATAAGCTTGGAAGGAACGGAGCGTTAACTTCATCAGTCGTGGCCACTCCAACTTAACCTTAAGGTTCAATGCGCCTCTTGAAACTCAGTAACTGACTCTGAACAGTGGCCTCGTCATATAATAAAGTCAATCTCATTTTTTGTAGAACCGTCGGGGTACCCACTTGATCCACTTTCTTTGAGGCCGCTTCTGGAATAAGACTTCAACGTTCACGTTGATTGACATTTTCTCTAAAATAGTCCGTAGTGAAAGATATAAAAGCACTCAAAATACGATTCCACGTACATTTGATATATTACAGGCTAAAGACGTCATTCACGAGAATTGATGCCTGCGAAAATAGAATGGGCATAATAATAGTGACATATCTTAGAACGATAGAAAATAGCTTGTATTGAACACTTCCCTGATAATTGGATTTTTTAAAAATGGTTTAATATTCGTAGAATTTTCTACAATCACTACGTCACCATTTATGGAATTATATGACAATAAAACATGACACTTTTCATTGTCATTTGTGAAAAATGAAAAACATTTCGAGGAAATGTAAAAACACACTGTAAACACTGTAAATAAACAAGTATTAGAGACGCGGCGAACTAACGGCTCTATAACCCATCTAGGAATATGGGTGAGTATTAGATTTTATTTTTTCCATACTTCTATTTACACCAGAAACTCCCGGAGCGTCGGAGTTTGAAGGTGCGATGAAATCTGCAATTTGTGAGCATGTTCAAGATCGTCCACGCCATTACATAACATTGGATAGACAACTTCAATAAAGAAGATGAATGGGTGATACCATCTGCTTGGGATCCATTGAAAAACTTCAAGAATTTTTTTTATATAAAAAAGGTGCCAAGCGTGCACACAGTGTACCTGATGGTAAGTGGATGTTGGGCGACTCCCTCCTCGTTGCACTATGTAGCGCCTTTGATTATATATAAATTTTTGATTTTTCCTTGCTATTTAATATGGTAGAATCACGCTGCAGCTATATTATGGTTGTACCATGAATGGGTCGGTTCCAGGGAACGACCACGCTCTCACAGAAAACCAGCGTAAAATAGCAAATTAATACTTGTGTGTTTCGTATGGTGAGTTTAGAGATACAGAGACAATTTTTAATGGAAACGAGGCAATCCATCTTTGTCCTCCGGGGTGACAACACGTCTGCGTTTTGATACTTAATCGAGGATAAACGTAGATGTCTATGGGCCACAGCATCCACTTACCATAAGATCGACTGTGTGCTCGTTTTTCACCTTTATTCTATAAAAAAACTACAGCCCAATAGAAAAAAAGCAAATGACAGAAATTTTCAAATGACTTTATTATTTGTAGGATAATAATAAATGTAAAGATTTGAGTTTACTTAACTATTTTACTACTTATCAATAAAATTAATAAAAATGAGTGTGATACTGAGTTTTTTGTATAGCGTAAGCATGAAAAAAAGATAGGGCAAAAAGCAAACATATTTACTGCTGCAATAATTTCTTTTAAAGTATAACGTAAACAATGTGCCATGTTTTGATGACGTAAGAGAATCCACTAGCCTATTTCATCCAGTGGCTGACGAAAAAGGCGACAGAGGCATATGAAACAGGAGGTAGGTAGCAGCAACTAACTGATAAAAACTTCACCTAGTGTAGGTCAGGCATATCATATCGTGAACATGTAGCTAATGCCATAGTTGGACCCGGTAGATGGCGCTGTTTGAGAATCCAGATATCACCCGAGCGAAGCCGGGACAGATCGCTAGTCATTAATAAAATCTATCTATATGCAACCCACTAAATATAATGTATATCCTATTAAAAGAGGAATGAACATACCATTTTCATAATTTATATTAAGCTATTTATCTCAAACCATATATCTCTAGGAACAATATTCAGAGCTTCTCAGAATTCTCCCATGTTGAGAATTTTATAGCTGTTTTAGGAAAGCAAATTTTAAACGGACTTAACAATTGTATCTCTAACGATTTTATATTATATTAACAATTTCCCTGCCCGTGAAACAGACACAATAGATTATACATTTGAAATGTTCATATATGATTCATGGACAGAAAAAGGGTCAAACTTTATACTTTACATTAATACGCAACTTATTTTATCGAGTATTTACTTATCACAGAGTGACCAAAACGAGAATAACACGCAACACATTTTACAACTCAAATCTTTTAGGCATGTAAATTAGTAAAAATATAAGTACAACAGGCACAGATCTTTAATTTCTGAGAGGATTCAGCAGAAATGCAGGAAATCACTATTAATAATTGCATTTTTTTTAAAAAGAATATTAATAATGCTATAAACATTACTAATATTCCCGTTAACCACTCATGGTAAGCTTAAATTGCTTGTGTTACGAGTGGTTCACGCCAGTAGTCGAATGGCGGATCGAACCCACGACCTTTTTGAGTTCGCGGTCAGCGCCCTGCCATTAGGCTACTGTCGCTTGCATTAGCAACCGGGGACCCGATTCCAGCTGATATCAATTAACACTTTAATTGGTATCAGCTGGAATTGAACCCCGGTTGCTTGTGTATTGATAAAATTACGGAAAGCGCTTAGCGCCTGTGCAAGTTCAAGTTAATAACAACATATTTACTTTTCTTTTAAAATTATAAGTCAGTATTTACCAATTATTCCACCTGACAATAAGAGGATGTAGTCGGAGGTCAAAAGGAACTGACTTAGCTTAACAAAAGCCTATTTACTTTTGTTCGTTATAATTAGATGGACAGACTGATGCTAGAAAATGATTCCACACTCTTGCTATACGCACGAACACACACACATGAAAGATGAAACAAACCTTTTGGTTCTAATGCGTAATATGTCTACAACCAATGAGTACTCATTGCATTGACCCTATGTCTGGTTGCTAATTAGTAGAAGGAAGAGGGAGGAATTAAGTCGTACGATTACGCACATTTTCCGAAATGTATTCTGTAGAACACTGAAAGACTGACTTTTGTATCTCTGTTCGGGTCCTGTAACATTAGCTTTAATCGGATTGAAGTATTAATTATAAGTCTCTTAGAATGCATTTCCACGGGTAAAGTAGCATGTTGCAGCACCAGCCTTAGAGCATACATTACATGGAGGGAGCACTGTGTGAGCAGAAAGCGTGATCGGTGCTCTAAGGTTTAGGTAGAGTCTGTCTCTCTCGCACATGCTTCTGATTGGGAGTCTGTCTCTCTCGCACATGCTTCTGATTGGCTGGCGTGTTTTCCAACGTTGACAACCAACATGAAATGATAATGATGTAATCCTACCTAAACTCAGTCTCTCTCTCTCTACGCCGATCACGCTTTCTGCTCACACAGTGCTCCCTCCATGTTAATGTATGCTCTAAGGCACCAGCCTATACAATGCAACAATACTCCATGCACGGTAAGACTTGCGTTTTATAATTTACTTTGCGTTTCTAGTGTAAGCAGCAGTACCGGCGTAATGTTCAATTTTAGTTCAACATCCATATTGTCCATAAAGGACTTGTAACAAAGAACAATTATTGTTTTTTACACATAAAACATAAAATTATTTAAAAATTCATGTCAAAATTTCTATATACATACTTTTTAAAAGTCATAGCAAACTTAAAAATTATAAAATTGCAAAATTTTACACAACTGTCACAGGTTAGCCTAACTGATATTAACAGAAAATGCTGACCATAGACTTAGAAAGTCTATAATGCTAACGATATCTCGCTATCCATTTTAAAATCAAGTAACAGCATGTGATTTACATTCCTCCCTCCTCCCCTCATTTCTGAGAGAGTGTTAGGGCAAGGAAGTGTACGCCGCGCTGCCCCAATGCGTGTTGGTGAACTTCACATATCTTAGAAATATTTTTTTTCTTATTCCTCAGACATGCAGGTTTCCTCACGATGTTTTCTTTCACC